>AYEL01075231.1:0-72186 GCA_000484575.1 Olivierus martensii | reverse complement strand
TATGATCAAATATAAGTTTTTTAATAGTCATAAAGTTATTAATAAAGATAAGAGAATATCATTAAAGCTACATTTATTTTATAAGTTTATTTTGATAAGCACGATTGATTTTCAGTGTTAATGATTTAAAAATTTCTATTTAGTCATGCAGCATGACAGAGAACAGCTGGTAGCTATTATAAGGGGAGTGCATGAAGCGCTTCGGAAGAATTATCAACGTAGTGAGTATACTGTTATGTGTAATGTTTAATTTTATATTTTTAATTACTTTTGTATAATATTTATTAAAATTAGGCTATTTAATTTAAAATATATAGGTTACTGGAACAATGGCTTGTATTTGTAGTTGTGTGTGTATGTAATGAGATATTAACAAAAGAAAAAAGTAGAATTTCCACAGAATTTCTATTTAAATCATACTGACAAAATTTGTAAGAATAAATTGTTAATCTTCCTTTAAAACAGTAACAATAGTGAAATTAAATAACAATTCATTCTAGAATTAATTTGTAATATATACAGGCATATATCACTTTACAGCACTTACAATTCATTCTAGAATTAATTTGTAATATATACAGGCATATATCACTTTACAGCACTTCTTAATTATATTCCATGTTTTTATTTTATATCTTAAAATGAAAATTATCTGCAAAATAATACTTAGAATAAGTATATAAAACATAAATTAACACATAGAAAGGCCTGTGCCATTTTGAAAAACTGTAAGTATGAGACCCAGAAATAAACTGGATCCTCTAAGTTGATATGGTAATGCTGCCATCTGGCTGAGATTTTTAGGCCTAGTGTTATTATGTACTGAAAATTATCTGCAAAATAATACTTAGAATAAGTATATAAAACATAAATTAACACATAGAAAGGCCTGTGCCATTTTGAAAAACTGTAAGTATGAGACCCAGAAATAAACTGAATCCTCTAAGTTGATATGGTAATGCTGCCATCTGGCTGAGAATTTTAGGCCTAGTGTTATTATGTAATTAATGAATAATAATTTAAAAATGTTTTTAGGCTTTTATATGCCTTAGCAAATGAAAAGAGACTTTGATTTTCCTTACAGCAGTGGTCTGGAATATAACAACTGCAATAATGAGGTATGCATGTATATTCAGTAGTAAACTGCTGTTAGTAATGGGAAGAAATGAATTCACTCATAGAGATTAATAAAGAAAATATTACAGATTCTGATACAGATTTTTCCAAACATTTTACAGACGAATGCATTTTAATTTTTTCATTACAAATTCTTCTCACTTTCCTGCAAGTATGGTGGCTAGAATTTCAGAGTGGTCTGTACTTCATATTTCAACTTAAACATTGTCTGTCATGAGATGTCTTTGATAAACATTTGATATTAGCACAAGCAAAGATGTAATTTTTAAGTTTGTATATGAGTTCTTGTTTATATAGAATAAAGATCATTCTCCAGAATTCCAAATACCATGCTTCAAGAAACTCAGAAGGGTTTATAACGGAAAAACCGAAATGCATTTTTCACAATGTGTTTGGAAAAATCTATACTAGGCTCTGTAATAAAGATGTTTCTTCATTAGTCTCTACAGATTAATTAATCTCTTCTCATTAATCTATGGAAATTTACTAAGTTCATTAGATGCATCTAATAAAACTCTTCACATAAATACATATCTTAAAATACATATATAATTAAATTCAATGTTCAGATTTAATCTTAAAAACATGAATGTTATAGTTTTGTGAAAAAATTTGGGTCTATGATTTTAGTTTGTTTTTGAGAACCTTCAAGAGTTTTCTAATTTCCAAATAAATTTTCTTCATGGCTCTTATATCATTATATTCAAATTCCCATTGACTCATGTATTCTAATTCAGATGTCAAGGCAAACAGTACTATGCTGTAATTAATGCATTTGCTAATTTCTTCTTCATTATCTTTGACTTTTGAAGACGATTCCAACAGGGTAATATCTGTATCACACATGTATTGAAATGCGGTTCAAATGAATCACGTTGTTTATCAAGATTTTATCTTGAAATTTTCTAAACTTTGTAAATTTTTCGTTAAATTTGTTATCTCTGATATTATGCATGTATGTATATTTATAGTGTGCATAATTTTATGAATCAACCAAATCAAAGAAAAAAATTAAAATGCAGTCTTGTACAGATAATTGTAAGTTTCTTATAAATTGTATTTTAATTTACTCTACTATAACTACTAATAAATTGTAAGTATTTTAATTTTATTCAGTACTGCACTTGATTTGCTTTTAATATTAGATATATTTATTCAATACAAGTAATGTGTAAAAATATAAATCAAGCATAAATTAAGAAATTAAGATATATTAAACTACTGAGAATAGATATATTATTTCTCTCTGTGAGGTTTAAATTGTATACACTCCTTGAGATTAAAAAAATTATATAGAAGTGAATATTTATTTTGTAAAACATTTGATTTCATTATGTTTTACCCTGGAATAAATGTAAATATTTTTTGTAGGCAGGGCCGCCAAGAGAAACTTTTGGGCCATGACAAGTCTCTGATCCAGGCCCCACTTAAAAAAAATGCATCATTTTTTGATTTAATAAAAAAGCCATATAAAAACAATAAGCATTTATTTAAAAAAGGCAAACAATAAATTCAAAATTCCATACATTACGTGCTATGTTATATATAAAAAAGTTTTTGGTACGACTGCTTTGGGTGGTCTGTCGGCAGCCTGCAAATTATCGGACACGTTATGTGACACTTCAGGCCCGACGGTCGGGCCCTTTTTGATGCTGGGCCCATGACAAAAGTCACGGATGTCACCCCCTCTTGGCGGCCCTGTTTGTAGGATATTATGTTTTTGTATGGAAATCTTTCTGGATATATACTTGAAATTAGCATTAATTTTTCGAAAAAATTATATAGAAGTGAATATTTATTTTGTAAAACATTTGATTTCATTATGTTTTATACTGGAATAAATGTAAATATTTTTTGTAGGCAGGGCCGCCAAGAGAAATTTTTGTGCCATGACAAGTCTCTGGTCTGGGCCCCACTTAAAAAAAATGCATCATTTTTTGATTTAATAAAAAAGCCATATAAAAACATTAAGCATTTATTTAAAAAAATTAAACAATAAATTCAAAATTCCATACATTACATGCTATGTTATATATAAAAAAGTTTTTGGTACGAGTGCTTTGGGTGGTCTGTCGGCAGCCTGCAAACTATCGAACACGTTATGTGACACTTCAGGCCTGACAGTTGGGCCCTTTTCGATGCTGGGCCCATGACAAAAGTCACGGATGTCACCCCCTCTTGGTGGCCCTGTTTGTAGGATATTATATTTTTGTATGGAAATCTTTCTGGATATATACTTGAAATTAGCATCAATTTTTTGTAATTTTTGTATTTAGTCTTGATATTTTTAAAGAATGAAATAAATTTTCAGGAATAGATTGGATATTTATAATATTGTAGCTATGATAAATAATGAGTTTATTTGAAATGATTTTCCAGTAACCACTGTTTACATACTGCACATAAAACTGAAGATTCATAATAAATATTGCAATACAGTGCATTTGTACATTATACATTATAATATAATAGCATTACTAATGATAGTTATATTAACATTATCAATAGCATTAGTTTTTTATTCTCATTATTGTAGTGTCTTAACCATTGCTGTGACATTATCCCATAAAATTAAAGTGTTTTTTATATACAGATAGTCTTCAATTTATGATGGAGTTTGGTTTGAACCTCAAGATTGTAAATTGAAGCAATTGAAAATGTCCTAAATTTATGAATTTTCTATTATCGGTATTTATTATTATACTATACATTATCGTAATAAGTGTAATAGAAACAAAATTACAAAAACCAGACACAAAACAGATGGTTTCTGTACATAATTTATGAATTTTCTATTATCGGTATTTATTATTATACTATACATTATCGTAATAAGTTTAATAGAAAAAAAATTACAAAAACCAGACACAAAACAGATGTTTAAGAATAAAATTTACATTCTAGGCCTCTTTTTGACCAGCCTTTTTTGTACATCTTAACATCGCAACGATTTAACAATTAAAAAATTAAATTTAAAAATTAAACCCCATTAGTACAATCAATAAATTTAAAATAAAAGTAAATGAAACAGTTAACCATGGTTCTTAATATGCATTTCGGCGCAACGCCCTCTTCAGTTATAACCGATGGTAACTGCAAAACTGACATTAGATACTACTAATGTGTTACTATAATGAATTTGTATGCATATGAATTGCATTGACAATCACAGAATATACTAATTATATCACCATTATAAGAATGAGTGGTCGTAAGTCGAGGACTTCCTGTATTAAATTATAATGATTACTTAAAATATATTTTTGATGTCAAAGAGTTTTTACATGCCAAATTTATGTAATTCAGGTAGTTTCTGCTTTTTATTTTTATTTAAAAATTGGCATTCTCATTCAGTTCTAGAATGTAATTTTATTCTTAAACATATACATCTCCTTATTTTTATGTATATTACAAAACAGATGGTTTCTGTACTTTAGATACTACTAATGTGTTACTATAATGAATTTGTATGCATATGAATTGCATTGACAGTCACAGAATATACTAATTATATCACCATTATAAGAATGAGTGGTCATAAGTCAAGGACTTCCTGTATTAAATTATAATGATTACTTAAAATATATTTTTGATGTCAAAGAGTTTTTACATGCCAAATTTATGTAATTCAGGTAGTTTCTGCTTTTTATTTTTATTTAAAAATTGGCATTCTCATTCAGTTTTTCTTTCATTTAAATACTTTTTAATTAATGAATTCAATCATTTTTTTTAATTGATTAATAATTAATTTTTTAATTATATTTCTGAATGAATCATATTAAATATTTACCGATTTCTTTTTGACATAACTCATTCACTTTTAACAGCTTCCGGGGATCATGACACAGTATGGACCGATCATCTTCACGATGTAGATAAAAGATTACAATATTCTCGAGCAATGTTTGAATTGGCAACTACAGCTTGGTTAGAAAAGAATACAAGAATAACTTGGTGTCATCAGACCTGCATGTATGATGCAAATATTTAAACAAAATTCATTATAGTTTTAAAATAATAAGATATTTTTAATACATTTTAGTGATTATTTTTTTGGAGGGAAATTGGAAAGATTGATGGAGAAGACAAACTTAAATGATCAGAAAATAGATGAGAAATATTTTCATAAAAAGATGTGAGTAAAAATAAATTATTGTGAAAAGATGGATAGTATAGTTTTTGTTTAGATGAGAAATATTTTCATAAAAAGATGTGAGTAAAAATAAATTATTGTGAAAAGATGAATAGTATAGTTTTTGCGTGATATTTAATTTAAATATATAATAAATTTTTATAGAGATTTACCATTTATTGGAAAGATAAAATTATTAGACGTTGGAAGCTGTTATAATCCATTTTCGATATATCCAGAGTATCAATGTTTAGCAATTGATCTAACTCCTGCTGTCGAGGTTGGTATATAATAATAATTCTTCCATTTGATTTTATTATTTAAAGATTGCATATAATTTAACTCAGTGGTCTTGAATTCAAATTGCGTGCTGGCCAAATGTGCAGTTCCAAAGGAAATGAAAGGCCGAATATTTTTAAACAAAATTACAATGAAAGGAAAATATTTATTTGTAATAACTTTCATTTTTTCTTACAGAGATATCGAAATAACATTATATGAGATTATGAAAGAGTTTTATTAATTTTAAATTGTAATAATTTTCCGATTATAATATATTTAAGCAAATAGCTAAAATATCTTTATGGACTATACAAAATTGCTTTGCGTGCTAGATGCGGCCTGTTGCCTGTCAGTTTGAGACCATTGATTTAACTGACTTTTAACAAAGTTTTGAATAGTTTTTTTAAAACTTTATAATATATTTAAGCAAATAGCTAAAATATCTTTATGGACTATACAAAATTGCTTTGCGGGCTGGATGCGGCCTGTTGCCTGCTAGTTTGAGACCATTGATTTAACTGACTTTTAACAAAGTTTTGAATAGCTTTTTTTAAAACCCTTTTAGAGTGTGAGTCAATGTGATTTTCTTCAAGTAAAGATTTTACCATTTCATACCAAAAGCATGAATTTATTACATTCAGACATTGTTACAGAACTTTATGAGTGTACATTTGATGTTGTTATATTCTCTCTGGTTTTAGAATATTTACCAGCTCCAAAACAGAGATTTACATTTTGCCAGAAAGCTTGGAAACTTTTAAAATATAATGGACTATTACTTATTGTGACTCCAGATTCTAAAAAACAACACTGTAATGCTCCTATGATGAAAAAGTGGAAGCTTGCTTTAAATCATATTGGATTCCAAAGAATAGCCTACGAGAAACAGAGACACATGCATTGCATGGCTTTTCGGAAGTTGTTTGACCAATCAAATACTGACACGAATGATATTATTGATCTTCTTAGCATTCCACAAGATTTTCATCATTATGCTGATGATGACTTTTGTGAAGAACAAAAAGAAAGAACTGAAGAAGAAAATGAAAATATACTGACTTGTTTTACAGAATTGCCTGCTTTCATATGATGTTTAATAGAATCTATTTTAGCTTTATTTTATACATATTCATGTGTTTCGACATCTGTACTCTGTCATCATTATTAATTTTCTGCATAATTTTATAAAATTATTGTTTTATCTAATTTACAAATTCCATTAAAAATACTCTTTTATTCTTTTATATGTCTGTTCTTAATTATTACAGAAATATAAAACAGTTTTTTCTGAAACGTTATATTATATTAATGAATATATTATAAAAATATTTAAAATACTAAATGCAGTTTTTTAAATTCATTAAACTCAATATCAGAATTATTAGTGAAGTTCAGAATACTAGTGTTCCCTAACTTTATATTTATTTATGGTTTATATAAGTAAAGTCTACAAAAATCAAATTTAATTATGTAAATTATTATGGTAAAATTAAAATTGTTATATGCAATATTTATAATCTATTTGAGTCAAGATTTGATATAACTATCGTAATGCACAAGTACAGTTTTCAGCATTTTACAAAAACTGGTGAGAGTTTACTGTATCAAAAATTAATTGTTGTTTATGTTATTAACAGAGACGGATTTGCATTTTTGGGGGCCCTAGGACGAGCAAGGCTTTGGGGCCCCTAAAAATTCAAATCAGCTACGTCTAATTTTAAAGGCTCCTTATAACTTATAAGGCACCTTTAAAATTTTACTTTTTATCTAGCACTTTAATAAAAACCCATTTTTTCTTATTAAAAGTTTATAAAAGTTGAAAACTGATTGATAGTTTTGGGGCCCTAGGACATGGCCTAGTCAACCTATTGGTAAATTAACTCTTGTTATAACAGCAATGTAATAAACATTGCAATACTTCTACATTAAATTGCAATATTGCACTATATACTAAATTATAAAAATGATTTTTAAGATATTTTTCATGCCAAAAATTTTTATATAAGATTTATGTAAGTTGAAGAACTGTATAAAGTAATTCATTTTTCTGAAAAGATAATGCATTCTCTTGCCATCTTTACACTTTCAGTTTTTCAGGAGGGGTCCATACCTAGCTCATTGAACCTCATCCTTCAATCTGGTTGAACCCATCCATGGGTGAGGTCAACCAGATTGATGAATGTACAGCCTAGTACAGAGTATCCCAAGTGTAATATAGTGGCTTAACTAACATTACTTAACCTGCAAAGATAATTTTAAAGAAATATGCCTACTTACAAAAAATTATTACAAATATTATTAAATTACGATAATTATTATTTAGCATTAAACATTTACAATAGTTTTTATTGAGAAAATTCTTGCATACTACATGTACTTCTCAGTATATTTGCTCATTAATAGATCATATAATTGATATACATTCATATTATGTTAATCATTGTATTAATGGATCTCTTATGTATTTGATTTCAGAAATAATAGATGAAATCTGTTGGTTCCAAATATATTTCATTTATTAATGGGAATATTTGAAATTAACTACTTAATGGTGCAATTTAAATGATGAGCATGTAATTTATGCATTAATGTAGATATACAGAACTGTGTTACTGTTTTTCAACACATTTATAAGTTATTGACACTAATGATCTGATTTATCCAACCTATAAAAGAAGATACCTATTTTTATATATAATTCAGAAATTCTGGTCAATCAGTGTTATCAGACTCTGACTTTTATTAGTCCATTCCTAAGACAATCTACACTATAACTGTATTCATAATAGTAGAGATTGACAATGTAAATAATCACAGCATTTACAGCAATCCCGAAAAAATTTTTATTGTTTCACAAGTGAGGGACTGCTGTAAGTGCTGTGATTATTTATGTTTTTAGTTATTCACCTGAGAAAGCAGTTTTATGTTTGAGTAGAGATTGACAGTTTGGGGACTTGATTTTTCAAGTAAAAATAATATAAAATCCTAAGATATTCTAAATTGATACTCGTAATTTGTATATTGTTTACAGTTGTCATTATTCATCAAGTGCCAGTCAAGGAATCTTTATATAGATATCCTCATAAATTTCCAGAATTAATAACCTTTAAAACATTTAAAATAATTCAAAGAAAATGAATATTACAGTATATACTTTTCTTAAATGAATGCAACATTATAACAGTTACAAACAAACAATACCTTATCATACCATTGAAGAGTTATTGTATCTTTTTTAGTTTGACAATGGATGTATTCTTTACTTGCTGTGGTTGTTAAAGCAATAGATTTTCTTAAAACAGTGGTTCCGAAATATTTCTGCGGATACATTAACAGCCGCAAGTAAGTCAATTAGTGACTCCATTTGAAAACTGTTGATCTAAATGATGTATGTCTTCTTATTTTTCATATTAAGCAGCACTGTTCATAATGAATATACCCATAACTTATCAGTTATGAGATGACATTAAAAATCTTGATATACTTTTAATCAAATAATTGATCCAGATTTTATTATTAAGAATCACTAATATGATTGAAATAAGTTAAATCTTGATCATGATGTATAATATATAATTTTATTCAGTTTAACTCAAAATATGCCACATCGATCATGCAAATCATCAATATCCATAAATATATTTTATTTCAATGAAAGTTATTTAATAAAAATATGATGAAAACATTATCACATTGCACATTTTTTGTAAAATTGAGCATTATTATATTATATATAACTTTATTTGGTGACAGACGATATCAATCTACACAAAAAATTACATAATTATTTTAAATGTGAATAATTTATATAAAGACTGCTACATTTTGATATAGAATTTGTTATAAATGATGGATAATAAATTTTTGGTATTGGAGGTAGTATGATAAAATACTTTCACATTTATAAGTTATTGACACTAATGATCTGATTTATCCAACCTATAAAAGAAGATACCTTCACATAGATTCCAGGCACATCAGGTCTGCCGCAACCAAAACCCCATGAAACAATTCCTGTTAGTTCGTAAAATCCGTCAACCTCGCAAACTAAAGGTCCTCCACCATCGCCCTGAAAGAGTTTACATTATTCAAATTCTAATTCTTTTGTAAATAATTAGAAAAGTAATAAATACTATGAGTTACCTGACATGCATCTTCACCTTCTCTTCCACCTGCACAAAAACTGCTGGCAGGAAGAACAAATAACTTCTCTGTAACTGCATTGATTTGAACTGTACATTCTCTTTCATCAATAATTGGAACTTGGGCTTGTCTAACTTTGAGTGCTATAGGACCAGCTGAAATATAGGACTTTTTTAAAATTATTATTTAATTAAGAATATAATAATGTACATGCAATCTCATACCTTCTCCTTTGTATCCGTAACCAGTTACTGTGCATTGTTTTCCAGCTTGCTGGGTGACACCTCGTGCTGGTAAGCATATCAAACATATATTTTTATTTAATACTACTGGTGACTGCAATTTCAATAGTGCAATATCATTATCTAAAGATTGACTGTTGTGATTGTGGTGGATATAAGTAGTTATGACTCTCTTTGTTTCAGAAGTTGATCTTCCTTGTTTATGTTGGGTCAGATCATTCTCTCCAGCTCGAACAAATAGCGCATCACCATTTCTCACAATACTGCATAGAAAAAAATGGTATCTGATTTATCTGTGAAAAAACTAAAGTGATCAGGTGAGTTTTTTCATGACAACTTACTTAGTGATGCAGTGTGCAGCTGTCAGTACCCATTGAGTACCAATCAAGGAACCTCCACATAAATATTGATTCTGGGAATTTATGAGGGCAACCTTTGAAACATTTAATTGTTTTAGAATATGGAATTATTACTTTTAATGGAAACATTTATGTTCTAGATATAGAAAATTTAGCTACTTACTTGCCAACACCATTCACCAGGTAAAGAATCTAGACCTCCAATAATTTTTGCTTGTCTTCTCTCTGTTCCCTTGATGCCACACATATATGGGTTTGGAACCCGCACACTTGGAACTGTAGAAGAAAAAAAAGACTTTTTAATTATTCTGAGATAAATATCAAAGGTTATAATCTATTATGCTAAGTAATTTAACATAATTTATTATGTAAAATGTATTTAGAATTGTAAATTTACCTTTAATGTTGGTGTGAATTATAAAACTGGAATTTCGTGAAGGAGAAGGAGGTCGTCTGAACATCTGTTCAAACCTGTTTACCTCATAAATAGAAACACAACAAACTGTACTAGGAGTGTTGCAATTAAACCTATTATACACAACATGATTTTTTACACACGTAAATCGTAGAAGAGTATTGATGCAGGTACCTGGACACATGTATTCAAGGGGAAAACTTGCTTTATTGGGCTTCACCTTGGGAATTGGAGTTGTAGGAGGAGGAGGAGGAGGAGTAGCAGCAGTAGTAGTAATTCTTTCAGGAGGCGTATAGCAACAAATGGTTCCTGCCAAACAATCTGTTGTCCTTACTATTAGTTCTGAAGGCCTGTTACACACCCCACTAAGCAAAGTGGGAATACAGTTACCAGGACACGGATTTATAGGTGGAAGCGTGCTTGTCGTTGTAGGTGGCATACAACACTTGCCACCGTCTTCACAGTAGTAATCGTGTGCCACGTGGTCACACAGCAAACTGAAAAGAGTAGAAACACAACTGCCCGGACACAATTTTGGCTTAGGTTCAGGCTTTGTAACATTTTTGACACAGCAGTCTTTATCTTCTTTGCTGCAGACTGTGTTGTCTAATATTTCACAGGAACCACTATAACGTTTCTGTATACACAATCCAGGACACGATGCCAGCGTGCTGTGACTGAAGGGCTGCAAGGTTGCTTCAAACGTGGAGGACGTTGTCGGTGCTGTGGTTGCATTTACTTTTTCTTCGGGTAGCGGTGGCGATGTCACAACTTCAGTACCAAAAATCATGTCTTCAGTTACGCAGCATCTCGAATAATCGTCATCGCACGTTGCTTGATCCAAAATTCGATCGCAGAGAAGAGATGCGAATAGATTCACACATTCTCCAGGACACTTCAGACTGATCTGTGAGGAATCTGAAAGAGATTACGCTGTTATTAAAAAAATACATCACGCCATATCCCTCATCGTTGCAAGCATTTAGCTGTGAAGCGTGTTTTTATCGCGTGTAATATCCATTAAAAAGCTGCTTTCACTTTAGCGTGACACGTTCGAAGTAAAACATTAATCCGTGTTTTAGAAATTTCTTCCTCACTCTAGCAGAAAAACAGAATTGAAGCACAGGCTTCTAATTTTAGTCGAGACGTATTTTTAGTAAATGAAAGAGCTTCACAGTTCAATTGAATAGAAAATAGAACTGGTTTGGACTGATATTTTACTCTTTAAAATGAGAAAGTGCCATAAATAGATACCCGAAGAGTTAGGGCAAAGACCTGAATAGTGAAGCGTGTTTTTATCGCGTGTAATATCCATTAAAAAGCTGCTTTCACTTTAGCGTGACACGTTCGAAGTAAAACATTAATCCGTGTTTTAGAAATTTCTTCCTCACTCTAGCAGAAAAACAGAATTGAAGCACAGGCTTCTAATTTTAGTCGAGACGTATTTTTAGTAAATGAAAGAGCTTCACAGTTCAATTGAATAGAAAATAGAACTGGTTTGGACTGATATTTTACTCTTTAAAATGAGAAAGTGCCATAAATAGATACCCGAAGAGTTAGAGGGCAAAGACCTGAATCAAAAAAAAAAACAAAAAAGCATGGTAGAAATTTTATAGAATTATCTAAAAAATTCCCAATGTTTATTAACTAAATTAATGCTGCTACTTGCATTTTTTATTTAGGAAGAGAAAATAGCAAACAGTTATCCGCTAAAATGCTTACAACAGCATCCATGGTTAAATTCTACTTGACTACATCTAACCGATTCAGAGAAGAATTTTTCTATAAAAAATGCTACCTATCGCAGACGAGTCACTTTCATTTAAAAAAAAAAAAAACTCAGATTCAGAGAAGAATTTTTCTATAAAAAATGCTACCTATCGCAGACGAGTCACTTTCATTTTTAAAAAAAAAACTCGCTATCAAGCGGAACACCCCAAATGGTGAACGTCAAACTTTACTTCCTGTAAAGTTTTCCGTTTTTGCCAACGGAAATATCGCATAAGAGGACGTGCCATACCTGATAATCCTACTTGATCGCTGGAATTGCGTCCTTGACCATTCGCAAGTTGAAGTAACCACAGTAGCAACACACTTTGCCACATTGCCATATTCAACGCCTGTGGGGTCACCGAGATCAAGATTTCTCCTCCATAATCGAGAAACAGAGGGAGACAGGTGGGAAACGGAGGCTCTGTCGGTCAATGACATTTACCTCTACGTCTGATTGGTCGGCAGCTTGTTGTGGGAAATGTTGCCAAGCGCGACCTTGACCTTTATCGTTGTTACAAGGCCTGACTTATAGTTTCCCAATTTGATATCGATCTATCTTTAGGTTCATCTTTTGTCCCATTCTCTTGTCAGCTTCATTCAATCCCTCCTAAAGTTCAGTTTTGTTTTATTTATCTTGCTCTTATCTCTCTCTTTCTTTGACTATTCCTGAAACTCATTTGCACTCCATTTTTTGCTTCGTTTATGCCATAAATCTTTTTTCTGCTCATTATATTCGATATTCGAGCCCTTATTTATCTTGCTCTTATCTCTCTCTTTCTTTGACTATTCCTGAAACTCATTTGCACTCTATTTTTTGCTTCGTTTATGCCATAAATCTTTTTTTCTGCTCATTATATTCGATATTCGAGCCTACGTTTGACTTCTCTATCAAAAGTTTTTTTTTATTATTGCAGGAAAAACCTCAAAACTTCATTCGATATCCGTTTTGCACGCTTCACTAAACCAGTTTTGATTAAATAACATTTTTGCAATTCGCAGAAGCCAGCATAAAGTGTTTTCTATAACTAGATTTTATTAATAAAATAGGTCAATGTCCTCCAAAATGCCCCGACGGTGGCAAAACATCGAATACGTAAGTGATCCTCCCACGCTTCCTTTGCATGCAATGTAATCTTTAATCGCAAATTATCCCAATCTGCAACTAAATTAAACAACTACAGTTACGACCACAACTGTGATTCTAAAATCTGCACAGCGAAAATACCACGCAAAAACATGAAGTTCATGATGTAATTTATTACTGGAAGTCGACAGTTGAATGAACTTTACTTCTACAAATATGACGATCATTGGGGCCTCCTATTGTGTCACCTATCATGTGACGAATCTATTTAAAAAAAAATGTTTCAGGGGAAGAAGAGGGGGAAAATACTATTACCGATACAATCCGAACGGACATGCAGTTTAAACTTAATTCATTTATCTACTTTCCTCTAAGTATGGCCTCGGGGCGTAAAAATAAATATAAACAGGTTTAAGGGCTCCAAAACAAAAAGTAACCTATTTCCATATCACGGTAAGCACTTTTAGCTCATCTGGGGAATTCCAGTAAGGAAGGGCATTTACCTCGTTTTAGTGGGAAAGTTTACATTTGGGGAACTCCCCTATTGCATAATTTCAAGACTTTCCACAAGAAAGATGAATTTTTAAAAAAAATACGCCTGGGTTGTTAAATAATTTTTACGTGCACAATAGATAGTTTGGTATGTTTTTAAGATTTGCCCAATTTTTCGTAGTCGAATTCTCGAAAATTATTATTTAACCCATTATGTTTCAGTGCCTGTTGCATCTTATCAGTGGTGAGATAACTATAATCTACGTTAGAATTGTTCCTCAAGTTTCATTAGTAGTATTCTTACTAATTTTTTTTAGAAGGACTGTGAAAGGGCCAGACGATTTTAGGGGAATTTTTTTTTTCCCCACAAAAATTTTCTGATTCGTTCTTGAATTGGACGTCAAGAGAAATCTGGGTCAGTCTTCCGACCCATATTTGTGACGATGTGTGTCAAACACACAGTTCCGTTCACTGCAGCCAAACACTAACCATAAAGTATACCTCGTTATATCGCCGGACCCGAACTCTCCATGCACATCTGGTAAAATGTATGTAAGCATTTTTTTCAAAATTTTATTTAAACTCCGTAGCTTCTAGTATTAATTTTAATCCTTATGCCCTCGTAATTCGATAGAATTATGTAGTACAGGAAATATTTGCATTTTTTTTTTAAATTTTAAAAATAGGATTTTCATACGCCAACCTAATATCCGCACGCAATATAGGTCTTCAAAATAATTTTTTATTCTTTAATTCGGCACTAATACCATCGTAATCTTGCAATTATGCAAAAGGTGATCGATTTCTTGCAATGCTTAATTTTGTTTCCTACACAATCGAAATTATTTTTCGATAAATCCTTCAAGTTATCCGTTTCTCCTTGAAGATCCTTCAGGGCGTTAACCTAGTCTTGTTTTTGAATTTTAAAGCGTTTTGTTTAATTCACACGACCTGTGTACTGCTCTCTCATCCTCGTTAATTAATAAAGGATAAAATAGGCTAAATTAATGAGCACTACTAGTTAGCTTTAACCAATAAAGATTAACGGATTGATAATGAGATTCACACAGTTGCTTCTGATCAGATAGGCAGATACCATATGCGAATTCTTCTTTAGTATGGTATACTTTTAGATTTTTTAGCAGCTAATTCATGGTAACCAAAAGTTGAATGTGCGCCTAATTTGTCATTTGACAAGTTTGAACTGTCGATTTACCCCGAGGCGCTCGTTTTGGGTCACTAGAGAGATAAAGATGGCAAACGATTATCGCGTAACTCTTAACGTCTTTATTATGAATTTTTTTAAACGCATTAAATGTTGTTTGATGCTGGCAGATGGAGGATGGATCCATGTTCTCCATTACGTGCTAGAGACTGAAAATCACCGAGTTATACTTTCTGTTAAATAAGGGATGTCATGCTTCAATGTGACATCTGTAAGTGTGCGCGCTTGAATCTAATGACCTTGCAAACTTGCTATTATATCTTTAACGCTTTTTTCTTACAGTGTGATATAAGTAAACCACTTCCTACATATTCTACTCCTATAAATGGCTTTGTTGTTTTGATATTGAGCTAAAAATTATGAGTGCATTAAAGGAAGCGTTATACCTCATTGCCATTTTTCAGAATGCAATGAGTCACAGTTTAGCTTTAAAAACATTATGAGGAAACAAAAAGTATATTTTGGCACAGAAGAATCTAATTTTTCTATTAAAATACGAATTAAATATTACGTGGCATCTCAAACAGTTTACAAAACGAAGAGGTCATCTTGTTAGCATGAAGCATTACCGTTTTGCAATTTTTTTTGGTAATCAGCAAGGGTGGCTAATCAGATAATGTGCAGACGATACGGTCATTAACTAGTCCTTTATTGAACTTGGTTCTTTATTCTGTTGAGTTGAGCATGAACACGAATAATAGTATCAACAACTGAAAAATTTATATAGGAAAATTTCCTGTTTATGTAAAGAAATTTCCGTAAACTGTTGATGATGGACATGCGCTATTTTAAGTCATCAAAAAGTGGATTGTATATTTTATAGGATAAAAAGATGCAGTTTCATGCTGATCCTGCTTGCTCTTCTCTTACTCCTTCCTCACGGTCGACTCCAACAGTTGAGTAAGTAAAGTTACTGACTTTCTATTCTAAATTTTAATTTTTAATCAGATATATGAATATATTTTACAGATCGAGGGAGTCGGGTGTTAAACACCAACATATTTCAATCGTTTCAAAATTCCTATCGCTGCAGGACACCCACTGGTGACATAGGGGTCTGTAGCGCAGTCACACAATGCATTTACCTCATATTTGATCTGAATAGACTTCGTCAGTCAGTTTGCTTCAGGCCCTTTTCCATGCCTGGAGTATGCTGCCCAGCTACTCAAGTAAGTAGCGCATGATTGCGCAAGTAATAACTTAATGCGCCGCTTCAACGTATGATTTTTTTAGAGTGCCACTTCTACGGTTGCAACTGCTACAACGACGGATAAGTTTGATAAATTGTCTACTTCAACGACTTCTACGACTACTTACGATAACTTTACTTCGAGTTTACCTTCCACTACAGTTATATGGCCGACTGAAGCTGTTAGTACAACCACATCTCTCGCTACCACCGACGCCACTACTCCGATCGCGAACGAAACGTTTACCGATTCATCCGTATTCAAGCAACCTGTCATTGCGGATACGGAAAGAGGTAAGCGCAAACATAATTAAAAATGTTATTGCTGTGTTTTATTCAATTACTCATTGAATATCACAAGATAAATCGTGTGCGCGTCGTCGCATCGCTAGGATAAGTTGTTGGCGCGCGCCAGACCATGCGTCATATTATAAAATGTTAAAAATATAATTAAATTTCTATAAAAATTTTCTGATAATTATTTATATTTATTGCTTTATATTAAGAGAAAAATTTTGATTTTTATTTCAATTTTAGGATGTGGATACTCAGGAAGAGATGGAAGAATCGTTGGAGGGTTCGAAGCTGAACCAGGTAGATGGCCTTGGATGGTAAATTTCTCAAAGATAATATATACATAATTTTAAACCGACATTTTTTTTAATTATTTAATTTTTATACGTTAAAATAATCGAGGAAAATTTTAAATGTTAAATTATTATTATGATTTAAAATGTGGTCTCTCCAAGATAAATAATTCTATACACGCTTGTGTTTTAAACATGGCGGGACCTACAGAAGAGGATAATGAACTGAAAAATATTAACAATACGTAACTCCCAAATTAATTGCTCTATTTGGTGCTTTTTTCGAAGGCAAATTAGCGTAAACACCTCACTGTATTTTTAGATAATTAAAATATTCAAATTTTGTGCTATAAACATAATTATTCTTTATGCAGAAGCTACTCCTTGTTTTATGCTTTAATAATCAAAGTACTCAGGCTACAAGATAAATACTTAAGTAAAATTAATTTATATATAACCCATACAGAAATAATAACCTAAATAAGCAACTCCTTTTAACGCTGTTGATAAATCGTGTTATCCTGCTTTAACCACTTAGCGCCATCTGATGATAATGTTTCCAAATAAAAGGTTGGGCTCTATAGTGAATTCGATAATAAAACTGATTAAAAAAAAGCGCGATAACGACATGCTCATATTGATGCTGTATTATAAAGATAAATTGAGAAGAACAACCATTTTTAAAACTATTTTTTATTTTTTAATTCATAGGGCATAATGTATGCACTATGAATCAATGCATTGTAATCTTTGTAAAATATAATAAGTTAATTTATATTCTGACAGTTTGACATGTACATGCATGACGAAATTTTAATTTAGTTCATAAAATTCCATAAATATTCCATACATTTCCATACTTATACTACAAGAAATACATGTTTTTTTATTATATAATTAAAATTTATTAAAACCATTTAATCTTCCTGATGTGCATAATTTTATTTTAATGGCATTCCCAATTAAGTTGTATCCTTTACACTGCAATTAAAACATTCTTGGGCATTTTTATGATAAGTTTTTATAGCATTGTATGTTGGTAACGTATTAATTGACCATAACTCTGGATACTATTTAATAAATTTTATTATTAAAATATATTTTAGTTTTTTATTAAATTTAAAACTTGATTCATATTTTTTACTCTTATTTTTAAATCATATCTTCATGTTTTGATGTATGTAAACGGTATTATTTTCCTCTATGGGTAATAACATATTTGTTCTATGTTACGGTTAAAATAACATTGATTATTATGATATTATTAATCTTTTTTATGGTGTATAGGCTGCCATATACTTGATAACGCATCGTGGGAGGGAATATTGGTGTGGTGGCACATTAATAGACAATCGTCATGTGATTACTGCTGCGCATTGCTTGATACACAAAAGTGGACGTAGGTCAGTTCTCCACGTCAGGCAACTCTAGAAAATCTAATATTGTAGATGACATACACGATCCCTTCTTACTTGTTGCAGGTATCATCCTCGTTCCATGATTGTTAGACTAGCGGCTCATAGGATATACAATCATTATGATAGAAAAAATACCATCGATGTTTACGTTACAAAAACCATTCCTCATGACAAATTTCTCAGGCACGGATTCTATAACGATATAGGAATTATAGAATTAGCTTCCGAGGTCAAGTATAACATCGACATATCGCCGATTTGCTTACCTTCTGCCAAAATGGTAGATAACACTATGGAAGGATACATGTCAACCGTTTTAGGATGGGGAGTGATATCTTACGGTGAGTTCCTGTTGATTTTTTTTCTAGAATTGTTACACCTTAAAGCAGTTTTTATTCGTGAGTCATTTCTTAAGGTGGAAGAAATGCCGAAACGTTACAGCAAGTATCTGTTCCAATTTGGAACAATGCAAATTGCCAAAAGAGATACGTGCAAAAAATTACAAACGGGATGTTATGTGCAGGATATCACGAAGGACTTAAGGACGCTTGTCAGGTTAGTTTGTGTTTTGTTTTTTTTGGTAAAATTTGAGTTTGTTTATCTTAAAATTACTTACAGTTCACAATTTTTGCCTCAGGGAGATTCTGGAGGGCCACTGATGGTTCCAAACAATAGAAGGAGATGGATACTGGTAGGAATTGTGTCCTTCGGCAGTAAATGCGGAGAAAAAGAACAACCAGGTGTATATACCAGAGTTACAGATTATCTAGATTGGATTCGACAAGCTACCACTTCATAAAATTGTTGGAACAACAAACTTGCAAGAAGTGATTCGAAACGATGCCAATGAATAATTTCTTGAGCGCACAATTCCACGTTTAAGTTGCCTCTTCCAAATCCATCGAGTGCAATAACATCAATGGCCATAACTTAGAACATTAATTAATATTAAACATGTAATTAACACATATTTATGATAAACATAGCTTAAATTAATTTTTATGTCCATACTTCAAATTTTGGACTTAACACATGACTGGAATACATGCTTCTAGTTATCGTTGTTCTTCCTGGTTTAACTACAACAGCAAAATTTTATCGAATACTTACTTCTAAAGTTTTAAATGTTTCATGAAAAATCATGAATTTTTTTGTCTTCAGTTACAGCAAGATCCCTGGAGAATCTTTGTAAAAAAAAAGTCAATAAAAATTATTTAAACAGTGATTTTTATTATTCAATATGAAGTATCATCTCTGTTGATACACACTTAATTAAAATGTTGTAAAATATAATTTATAAATTATACAAAATAATAAAAATCCCTTTTATTTAGTTCTTTTTTTTATTTCTCCTGGACAATTTATGGAATATAAAAAAAATTCTTTGGTGAAATTAAAAATTATAAAAGTTGTTTAGTGAATAACCTATATAGACACATTTTACTATTTAATTTATTATTATTTTTTTTAAAGAAGTAAATTATATCGCTCTTATTTTTTATATTTTTTACAAAAGTAATTTTCTCGCTCATTTATACAGAAAGTAGGTAATCGCTGGATATATTTACGTGTGCTGTACATATTATTCAATATACAAATTCATAATTTGACCAGTAGCTAGTTGCTCACTTTCAAATGGAGAGTTCACTTACACTTTTCTCGTGTTAATTCTCTCAAAGTTTTTTTCCTTTCAAACTCAATAATTTACAATTCTGTACGTATATTTTGACTCGCATTCTGTAAAATTCCTGCTTCTTATTTTGGCACACAAAATATAAATCGTCTCAGACTATCCTCCATGTTGATTCTGCGAACGGTACACTTTTCGTGAAGATCCTATTTGAAAAGTTCGATATTAGCTGATGTTCTTCAATATCCAGTCTTTGAACACTGATATCCTCGTGCACACTCCTGGCATGTTTGGTTCTGCACAACCAATACCCCACGATATAATTCCAGCTAGGAACCATCTCCCGTCTTCACCTTGCATTTGTAAGGGACCTCCAGAATCTCCCTGTAAACATTAAAAAATTGTTAAATTCTATTAAATCATCCATATTAGTTATTCTAACAGTAGATTACTGTAAATTCAAGCATAATTAACATAGTTTAGGAATTACATACCTGACAAGAATCTCTTCCTCCATCTTCAAACCCTGCACACATAAATATCTCTGGTATATATTCGTGTCTACCCGCTTTTAGAAACATATTTTTGCATTTTTCGTTACTTATGACAGGAACCTGAACTTCTTGAAGAATAGAAGGTAGTACTCCACCTGAAATAATATTGATTTTGATCAAATTTCGCTATAAATCCAATTCTGCTATCTCATAATTGATTAGATTAGTATAGCTAAGCCGCCATATCGCACAAGAGATATATTGTATCTGTCAGTGGCCACTTGCAACGCTAATCACAGGCTGACCAACACTCATGACGGGGTCAACCGGATGGTTGAAAATCACAGGCCGGCCCTCTCCTGAAAAAACTGGAGGTGTGGGACCGGGATTTGAACCTGGATCCTCCAGGATGGTAAGCCACAGCTTTACCATGAGACCATCAGGCCGACTATCTCATAATTACAATAGGGATTACAGTGCTCAAGAATCAGATAAATGTTAGTGTGCAATATTATGTGGCATCAAGATTATGATGTCACTTGAACCATCATAGGTTTTTTCCAGTTATTAATTAATATTAAAATATTAACTTACCTTCGCTGAGTCTTCCCCACCCAGTAACAGTTGCATTCCTTCCAATGAGGTCTTTTTCTGTTTCTGGTGGCAAACAAATTGTGGCAATATGTGGAAGACGATCCAACGGTGCTTCCAGTTTCACAAGAGCTAAGTCGTTCTCGTAAGTAAAAAAATTATAACGAGGATGAACTACTTTCTTCTTTACTCCTCTCTCTATATACGGATAAGGTTCCATGACACTGGCAAAATCGTATTCTCCAACTCTAATTCTGATTTGGGGTAGGAGCAAACTACAGAAATATTTAGTTATAGATGCTGTTAAATGTAAAATTTTCGAGCATAATTTATAATTAAACTTACTCATCTACACAGTGGCCAGCAGTAGCTATCCACTGACGATTGATAATCGCTCCTCCGCATCTATGCGTACTGGAAAATCCAAAAAAGGAAGTACGCCTTACTGATGCCTAAAATAGTAAAAGTTTTGATAAACAATGATTAAGACATTATGATACATATGAAGTAATGTTTATCGTGTTACCTGCCAAGGCCATGCACCAAATGCAGCATTGGTCCCACCGACTACTTTACTTTTATGACGAGCGGGAGATATTCCACATTCTACAAGTAAGAAAATATTATAAAATTGAAATGATGACAATCAATATACTTTTCTATTTTATTTTATTTTATTACCTTCGTCTCTGCTTTCTGGACTCCTCGTCGCAACAGGAGTACTTTCTGAAGTCAAAAGAACAGGAGTTGTGGACGTTTCCGGATTTCTCAGATTAGTAATTTGAGTCGTTATGGTAGAGGTTCCTAGAGGTTGCCTGGTGTTTGTGGTTGGCTTTGTTTGACTTATAATCAAAGGAGCAGAAGTGATAGCTATTGGCGGAATAGCGATCACTTCAGTAGGTTTGGCCTCCTGCCCATCTAATTTATCTTTCTGGCTAGTAGGATTTGTTGTGGTAGTTTCTCCAGAAAGGGTAACTGTTTGACGATTGGAATCTTTCACGCTACTATATTCGCAACAGCTTCCAAATAAGAATCCGTCTACGCAGGTTCCAAGATGTTTACCGTCTGTTTTAATGCAATCCCATACAAACATGCATATTCCTTTCGAACCAAGCGCATTTGAGCACGGTTTCGGATTAATCTTCAGAACGGAACAAACTGTAAAAAAAAAGAAAAACCGTTAAAAAATTCGAATTTTGTTTAGTTCGAATGTCACTAAGCATCCATGCCAAAGCGTGAAATTGGTACAGTAGATCCAAGAGGCCAAGTTCCTCCTCTGGAATATATCGAAGATGTGGTGGCGAACTTTAACTGGAAGATTCCTTCTTCGCCAGCTTGGAGAACGGAAGGAACTGGTCCAAAAACAGAAGATTTTTATACTGTTCAAGATCTGCCAAAGAGATTCAACAATCCCGAATGGTTCAAAGGTTATGGATATTCTCAGTTGAAACAACAGCATCTAATGTTCTCGACCACAAATAGCGAATACGGAAAATTGCCCCCTTGTGTACACACTATGCCCCAAATCTATCGACCCATGGACCAGAGATTCAGCAGACATCTGTTCGAGTGTGGCATGTATCGAAACATGGGACTGAATACTGGAACTGACAAAAGCAGAGTAATCGATAAATAGCTGAAGATGTGAAACAAAATTCTGTAATCCTTTAACAAAATTAAATTTTCCATTATTATCTGATCTAACTAATAATTTGCTTACTTAAAAACCATCTTTAATATTATTTTATTTTAATTAATTGAAAAGATTAGCATAAATTAAATTTGCAAATTTATTTATTTTTTAAATAAAATAATGGGCAAAAATTATGGTAAATTCTAATTGTTACATTAAACCAATTAGTAGAAGCATTGTATATAGTGGAATTAATGAAGTTTACTGAATTTTCACCAGATGTCGCCACGGAAACAGGCTATTTTTTTAATGTCAAAAATGGTTACTTTCGGTAACTTTCTCTTTACCTTGATAAAGAAAATATAATAATAATAAAGTAAATTAATCTGAAAATTTAATTAGAAATTGTGGCCTAAATAGATTTTTAAAACTGTTACAATGGTTCCAAACTGTATGCAATGTAACTGCTAACTTGAATCGGTTGTTTTAAAATATTCTGTTTTGTTCTACAAATTACATCGTAAAAGTTGTATACAGTTCAGTAAATCCTGAAACTTTTATTAGAAAGTTAGTTATTAATAATAATAATGTCAAGATGGCACGCGTCAGGTGTCAAAAACGTACGCCATATTGATATTTGTGTCATTTTAACAAACAGTAAAAAAAAGTATGATACAGTTTATACCATCATCTCTTGACAATAGACCCGGTATTCCTATTCAGGTCAGTAACATAGATAAGAAGAAATAGCATCCTGGAAACACCCTGTACCCGGATTTCATTAGAATGCATTTCTTTACTCATTCGGAATAATTCAAGTGAAAAGCGTGAATGTGTGGTATTTAACGAACAAAAAAAGCTTTCGTTTCTTTCACTAAATTGCAGCAGAATAATGGCGTCGATGCATAATAAAGACGTATTATCATATCTATTACTTTTTCCATAAATGTACTAATTTTGATGATTATTCTTTACAAAAATAAATTTATGTATCAGGTTTTTATCATTTTTATAAAGATGTACTTCATAGGTCAAAATTATTTATTTATCTAAAGAAGAGATTAATTGGAATCGTTTTTTTTTTTGCATACAAGTCACGTAATGCAAAAATTTTCAAGAACTGGTTCTAATAAAGTCGTATTAACTTACCTTTATGTACTTTTAGAAATAAATTAATGCTGTAAAACCTTAATAACAATAATTTAAAAATAATTTGTACATTTGCTTCAGTTCTTGTCTTGATAAATAATAATTTTTTTTAAACTTTGAAAGACAGAAAATGATTTATAAAAATATCAAAATTTGATTTGTATGGAATAGTGTCTCTATTATAAGGCCATTAACATGTGGAGATGCGTGGCATAGATCCGTATATATTGACCTGAATTTTCGGTAATCCTATAAAATTATGTACTGCATTGATACGTAAAATTTCCATAGTTAACATTAGTTATTAAATTAATAAATAGTTTTTGAACTCTTTCGTTATCGATATAAACATTTTGTACCCCACAATGTTGAGAATTTTGATTGATTTTCACATTTTCTCATGTTGTTTTCAATTACACCAATTCTTACTTTAAATTTCTTTATTATTTTTGTCCTTTGCTCATTTTATGATGTTAGCTGTTTACTACTCATAATATTCAAACTTTCTCAAGCTAAGTGCTTCATAGAATGAATAACGAGTAGATAAAAGTTGCCATTAAACTTTTCCATAAGATATATAAATTATAGAAAAGTAAACACTAGTATATAAATCATAGAAAAGAATTAATCTCTCATTGCTGCGTTCGAACTCTTTTAATTATTTAATTTATTATTTGTTTGGGGAATCCATTTCAGATTCGTCGCTGACTTTCGCTCCATTTTTAATGAAGAATCTACAATAGATTCTTAACATTATCAATAGTGATGATGATAGAAAGATGGCATAATTATTCAATATAATTTTAATCCAAAATATTCCTTTTAAATGCCTTATTCACTAAATTAAATTCTCTAGCCTTTCTTTTATTAATTAAAAATTATTGCTGCCATTTTCTCCTATATTCCTACATAACTGAGGGTATTTATTTATGTTTACGGTCAAAGACTAGTTTATTTAACCAGTAATTTTTTCCAAATTCATAAAACAATATTTTGTATTTTTATGCTCGGCCATTAATCACTGCTACAGTTATAGATGATTAAGGTCACTATGGACAAGTTGTTACAAATTCAGTTCGGAAAATCTATTGTATGGCGAGTATAACAAAGAAATTAAGTTGTTAAATACAAATTATTAGTTGCACATATATGTAGACAAACTACTCTTGACAACATAACAAAGTATAATCTTGTCGCATGTAAATTACTACCGAAAAAATTGTCACATTCGACAAAAATTAACAAAAGTTCAAAATAATTCAATAATATTCTCACGCCATATAAAATTAAAAAAAAAGTTTAGATTAACTGATTTATTTTTAACAGAAAATTTTATTACTTCGCTCTGAATAAATTAACTCATTAATTTTTTTTAATAGAAAAACTTTAAATTGAAAAATGATTTCATATCAAGAATGGCAGCGATGTTTTATGAATTATAAATATAGTTATTATAAGTAGTATATATGTTATCATCAAAACCTGATTTGCTTAGTTGAAACTAGTTTGAACAAAGCCCGTTGGTGAATACTAATATTAACTAGTCAATACTAGAATTCACTACATTTGTTAGAAACTTCTGGTTTTCACTAAAACTTCTCTAGTTAAAACTCAATATGACTAATGAAAACTAGTATTACCTAAAATTTCTTTTAACGAGGATAAGCCTGGTAGCTTCCTTATCGTGCAATCTTGTGTTGGGGAAAAAATAAAAACCTAGCAACTGAAATCTACAAAAGAAATATATTTATGAACATTGTAACTGAAATTTACAGAAGAAATATATTTATGATGTAAATTATTTATTTCTGCACGGAAAACTGTTATGACATTTAGAGTTGCAAAGAATTCCTTTCTTCTTTTCGAAATGCAACCTTTCTCGCAAACACAATGTGTGAACCCTTGTGGTCCCATCGTGGGTTTCCTAAGTGCCATCCTCAAAGAAATATCTACTGTATATCTGGTACCTCTTTGGGCATCAGGAACTTTCCCGACAAATGTCAAATATTTTTTGTAGATCGGAAGATCTACAAAAAATATTTTTCCCATTATTGTATTTTGGGCATTCTCTAAATAGTAACAAATACATAAAAGACACAATATAATTATATTACACTACCTGTAATATAATTTATCCACCTTTCTATCATTAGTTCCGATCTTGTGCAGATCTTCATATTTTCCAGCACAACTCTGATGATATTTCGAAAATCTGCCTTGGTTTTGTCCATATTCAGGATTGCGATTACGACTTCATCTCCTACTTCTACATGGAATTGGAGATACGTTTCATTTTTTGGCCTGTTTAGACAAATTTTTGCTTCTCTCCTGGCTGATGTAATGTAAATTCTATTAGGACCAGCCTCATGTTCTTCAGCAGGAGTCTCAGCTTTGTTCTGTCATGCATTCATCTCGATGACACTCTGAAGTTTGTCCTCATCTTCACCGTTTTCGAGAACATCTGACAGGAATGCTGAAGTCGCGAGTCCTATTCTTGGGTCTAATTCGAACAGAACGAAAAGCTTGATTTTTCATAAACTGAACAAATTGAAATGCCTTTAACTATCATAAGAATGAAATTTTATTTGCGTAAACGTGATTTTTTTTTAACTTTAAACTGAAAAATGATTTCATATCAAGAATGTCAGTGAATTGCTTTGTTTAGCCAATACTAGAATTCACTAAAATGTCTTAGTGAATACTAGTATTAACTAGTCAATACTAGAATTCACGAACGGGCTTTGTTCAAACTAGTTTCAACTAGGCAAATCGAGTTTTGACAGTAACATATATATTCGAAAGACAATTATTTTGGTAAATCTAAAGCAAATGCATATTTATATATGACTAGATTAAATGTTTATTTTGATGATATAATTAATATATTATTTCATAATAAATGATTTTTTAAAATGAAATTTTGTAGAAACTGATATTAGCATTTATATCTTTACAAATCAAGTCCAATTGCTTTATAATGTTTTGGATGAAAACAATAGTAAAAGATAGTTATATCTTTATTAAAATATAGAACATAATACGTAAATATGTAACAATTGAAATCTGTTATACTTTGTCTTTATATCAAACTTTCAGAAAGACATGGTAGAATATTATCTGTATAGAGTTAGTTAAACAAGACAAATGTCTAGGGGCCCAGCTTCAGTATAGAAAGTTTTAGCAAAATTGATACGAAATTCCAAAAATATCAAGAAATCAACAAAATACAGTATTACAAGTATTTTTTACAGAATTTGAAAATTTAAATTCTTTAAATTTTTAAATTCTGTATACAGGTGAAATAAAAAAAGTTTATTTCAATGATATTGATGTTGAAGAACTACACGACGAGCTGACACAATTTATTTTAATGGTGAGAGAACAAAATTTGTGAAGCCCAAATGACGTACCAGATAATAAAAAATAACAACATTGCATTTTCTAAATTTGACTATCGAATACAAATATAAACTCTTATTAGAAAAATTAGTAAAAAAACCAAAACAGACATAATAACACAAAATTCATTTTGACACTCGTGTTCAATTTTTATATTTTCTTTTTTAAATCCGACAATTAATTGTCATGGAAATGAAATAAATATCGTTTGGTTTTTATTATTTGGTCAATTAACGGATAATAAACACTTAAACATTGTTCCAAATGATTCTCATTGATTAATTTTATTACAAATGCAGAAAGAAGCATACATTTTCAAATAAAACAATAATAAAAAATATTTCCCGTAGTTGCCATTATGTTATTGCTAGTGCTTCGCTTGGTGCTTTACAGCTTATCACTTAATTACTTGTTTAGTTATGACTATATAATGCTGCATTTTGCCAAAATTAATAACAACATAGATTAATTTGTAAATAATAAATTGAAAGTTTCCTAATAAATGCTCAAAATTAATTTTTGGAAAAAATGATTGAACACCTGTCATTAAGCCTACCTAACCCTGTTGCTTAGAAAAAATAAATGGAATCGTCCAAAGCTCTGCAAGCTGAAATTTGTGCCTGAACTGATTAATCTCATTGGTTTGTAAGTATTGTAAGGAAGCCAAACATCTTCCGCTTAGATGACTATCTTTTTGGAACGAACTTTCTGAGAAAGTTTGTTCCAAAAAGATAGATATCAACTTCACCAACTGATTAGAGATCGCCTACTTTCTGAGAAAGTAGGTGATCCCTAATCAGTTGGTGTAGTTGGTTATGGTAAATTGTATATATATTTTTGGAATTGGAAGACTATCTGAGATAGCGCCAAAAAAAAATAAAAAATAAAATTGGTCGAACTCCATTGGAATACTGTTGAAAGAATTTTTGGTTATGTTAGAAAAATATTTTAAAATAAGTTAGCATAATAGGCTTAAATGTTGGATGTAAAGAAAAATTGGAAATTTCTTCTGATGGAAAGAAAGCCAAACTTGCTAAAAGTAAAATGTAATGTGGAAAGAATTCTTTTAGTTATTGTGTACTTTAAATTGATAATGAGAAATTACAGAAATGAAGTGAAAAAGTTATTATTGTGGAAGACCTACTCTTATTATGAAAGTTTGTAAATTCTAAATTTAATTAAATTGGCATGGCTATTTAAAACTGAAGAGGGCTGACAAAAAACAGTTGAAATGCATTTTCTATAGCAGCCGTACATTTTGTATTTTTAGAAAATTTAAATAAAATCAAAAATTTATTTATATTTTAAAATTTTCAAGAATGTTGTTTTCATTGGGATTAGTCATAGATTGTTGCAATAAAACAGTGTAAAATAAATGGAATAATTCATATACATCCAGAAAAGATTAGTGATAAGAAAAATTTATCACTTTTACTGAAATTGTTGGTGATTATGCATAATCACTGGATTTTACCATAATATATACACTATTTTCAAGTTGGAGATCCTATTTAACGAACATAATGACTTTTAAAAGTATTTTTTTCTATAATTTAAACTTATTAGAAAAATTTAAAAAAATACTATGTATAAAAATTACAATCATAGACAAGAAAAACATCTTTATTATATAAAAAATCAGGAATTCACTTTAGATAATGTGGAACTTCAATATAATACACAGTAGACTTGTTTAACTATCAGTCTCTGCCAAATGCTGGATATCTCTGATTTTATATTAAGATAAAAATTTTGTTTTCCATTAAAGTTAATGGTATACAGCAGTAAATTTGATGATAAAAATATTTTCACTGATTGCATCAGATATAATTTTCTTTTTTATGAACTTGTGCACAAAGTACTATTGTAAAAGTTTAAATAAGAAATCATCTAGGATCCAGAAATGGATAAATTCATTTTACATTAATTCCTATGGGGAAAACAGTTTTGGTTTACAAACATTTCAGTTTACAAACGATCTAATTCATTCCTGAACTGAAGTTTCACTGTATATAGTTAAATTAAAGACTACAAGAGCAAGAACAATTAAAGTTTTCAAACAAACTGTCAGGAGCTCTTATAAACAACTATTAAGAATAAAAAATAAAAATTATTTGGGTGATATATTTGAACAATTTCTCAGATACTTAACTTCTTTATCATTAAATAGTTGACCCATTATGCTCCATCCAAGAAAAACTTTTATTGATCTGCATGAGACTCAATTAATAAGAAAAATAACTGAGATCAGACTAAATTCATGCGCAAAACATTTAATTTTGCTGATGCAGCATTTATGAGACAGAAATCAAATAAAACAATTCTTTTCAATAATGTGTAAAGAAGGCCTTTTAAAATTTAAAGTTCATACAATTAATATCAAATTACAACCAATAACTCTATCATTATTAAATTAACATTATTAAAGTCAAATACCGATAAGATGCCTCCCATAAGCTGCCACCCTCGCTGACCTCCAAGAAATTTGGCGGAACGGATCTTCCCTATATTAATGGAATAGGCAAACCCGATAAGATGCCATCTGCCATCCGCCAATAAAAATATCTGAACAAATATTCTTTTTGATATTGTATTTGTCCTCATTAATCCGCCAGAGGCATGTAAGGTGACTTACATCCCGAAGTTCATCAGTACTCTATATAAAGTATTAAAAGCGCTCTGGATTCATTTTTAACAGTGGATGGGAGAAATGGAGTTAACGGTTAATCATGTATCTCTTTAAGCCTGGTTCACACTTAGATTGTAGAAAATTTAAAATCGTAAGAACCAGATTGTTTCCATCATTTATTGTATACCGAGCACATAACGATACTGTACAGTAAGTTATGTACATTGTGCTTTACAGAGAACTCAAAATAAAGGATCAGAACACCAAATGGACATGTTTTCTATATAGTACTGTACATATAAGATATGTATACTCACAGATTTCTATACATAGATGGCCTGGTCATCTTATTTTCCCATAGAACCATATAGAACTCAGGTTAGCAATGCAGTGAAGCTAATATTTTCTCTACTGTCATTGGCAACTGAAATGAAACCAGTGAGAACAAAGATGGAGTTTACGTTTGTTGAGTTGTTAGTTGAATACATTTTTTGCTATTTGTGGCTGTTTTTTTTTTTCTTGCGTTATTGATATACATTGTCTAGCGTATGGATATAAGAATGAGCAAATACGAGGTGATAGTAGAATCATCCCAAACATAATATTTCCTACCTTCTTTCACTGCTCAAAATAAGAAATTGATATTGTTGTTGTATTTACAATAACTGTATTGATGTAATAGAATTAAAGGTATGTAATAATTTAAGATTGAAAACAAATTCTAAGCTTAAACATTAGAAATATTCAATAAGCATTCATATATCCATCTATTTTATTGTATTGTGGCAGGAAAACTAAAATGTTGCCTTATATTATTTTATATTAATACGGTAATACTATTATTTGATATTAATAGTGCTATTATTTGCTATTAATAGTGTAATTATATTCTTGTTTATTATTTGATTATAATCTTTGTCATTAAAATAAAATTTTATTCACTCCTTTTGTGTTTGTTATTTTTTCATAACATTTTTTTAGCATAAAATACATATAATAATGGTTTTTTTTTTACAATTCACCCTCAATGGCCTTTAAATTTATTTTTTTCCTTCCCCGAAACATTAAATGATTAGGAAAATGTGAAAATTTGAGTATTTTGAGCACTTAATTCAAATTATTGAAAACATGTATTTATAAAAAATTATAATAAAAAAATGGTTTAATACCCCATATTTGGGTACTGTACCCTTTTTATTAACTATTAGGATCTGTTCATCACATTTATTAAAATAAATGGGCTATGTCTGGCCATCAAAATAAAGTCAATTTACTATAGCGTTGAATGTAGTGTTGTTGTCAAAAAAAAAACATTATTATATGGTATTTTATGCTAAAAAAAGTTATGAAAAAATAACAAACACAAAAGGAATGACTCACTTTTAAACAATGACCCAGGCCATCTAGGTATAGAAATCTCTGCATATACTATACTGCAAAATATATAGTTTTTAGAAATGCTAAGTTTGGATGCTAAATATATTAAATTTAATTAATTATTATTATATTTAATAAATTCATAGTTCATTTTCATTTCTATACTACACATATTTTCGATAAACCGCCAACCCCAATTAGCCATCAAAATTTTGCTGAACGGATGGTGGCGTCTTATCAGGGTTTGACTATAAATATAAAATAACGTTAATTTAGTAATGATAGAGTTATTGGCTAATATTTGATATTGATAGTGTAATTATTCCTTTGCTTATTGTTTGATTATAATCTTTTAAAAAATAAAATTTTATTTACTCCCTTCTTTTGTGCTTTTATTTTTTCATAATTTCATATTTTCTTTAGCATAAAATGCATGTAATAATGTTTTTTTTTTTTTTGACAATTCATCCTGGATGACATTTAAATCTATTTTTCTCTTTCCTTGAAACATTAAACAATACTCCAAATTTCTCATTTTCCTAATTTTGCACACATCTTTCGAAATTATCGAAAATGCATATTTACAGTATAAAAAATTATAATAATAAAATGGTTTAGTATTCCATATTGGAGTATTAACCTTTTAATTATTAGGATCTGGTCATAACACTTAAATGGGATACATCTGGCCACCAAAACAAAGTCAATTTGTTATATCACCAAATGTTCGATTGCAAAAGTACCTTTCCGGCAATCCAAATTTATATTAACATCAATGGTTTCAATACATCAAGGACGGTTTATTATAAAATGTTTTTGCAATAGATCCACACATCGCTAGATAGGGTCAGGCGGCTAGAAGGCCGAGTGGTAACGCTGTTGGCATGCCACGCAGGAGGACCCGGGTTCACTTCCCGGATCTGGTATCTCCTGAAAATATTTTTTGGGATGCTGGGCCCAGCCTTCACTATCCAGATCCCCTCCACAGGTATGGGTGCAGCCTGTGGTTGGAACTGACACCACCCTCTTAGTAATCTCCCTGATTATAAAAGGTGCATAAAATATGCAAAAAAAATAGAATAGATAAGGTCAAGAAACCAACTTGCGGCAAAAGCATGCAAAGCGCTGTATTAGGATGCAAGCACGAAAGAGTACTTCCATCGCAAGGGTAAAACAAGTCTCATACTTCAACGACTGAATCGGAAATACGGCTGATGTTAATGATCGTTGCTTATGTTACTGCAACCTCAAATAGGGGTTGAGTAAGTTGATGATGAAAGAATGTCTAGTTCTTTAAGCAGTTCCATTTGTTATTTGCTTAGTTTGCAAGTGGCAAATGAAACTGCTTAAAGAGTAATTGTTCGCTGGCTACCCATTTTTTTTATTAGGAGATTTTTCCGCTATGTGACAGCTTCTTGAGCAATCTCAATTGTGGATCTCTGCTGTACAATTACTCTATATTGCAGTAGCTCTACAGAGTATAATAACAACAGAGTATTTAGCAATTATATTACAAAATACTAACTTTAAATAGCAAACTATATGTGTTATTGAAAATTAACACCGATTATGAGGTAGATGAATAATAATAGTAGGTTAATTAGATAAAAAATTATATTAGTAGCATCTTATCAGATAAGGTTAGTAATGTTATTATGATTAGTAAAGATTAATTAAATATATAAAAGTTTGAATGTTAAACAATAATAAACCATGTGGAGATAATTTTAATAAAATGGAAAAGAGCAACATGGAAAGTTAGATCAGATTTAGAACAGGGCCAAGAAAGTCCAAATTCCTTACAAATTAGTTTGAGGGACAGTCTCTGATGATCAAATTTAGCACAGTTAAATAAGATGTGATTGATGTCCTCAGTTACCTGACAGAAGTCACATTGGTTAGTATGACAGTGTCCAAGAGGATACAGATAGCTTTTCGTCAGAAAATGTTCTGAAAGAAACTGGGAGACTATTGGATCGATGGTGATATGTTTGTTTGAGAATCGTTGGCTCACATAGGGAAGGAAAGAATGTAGAACTCTCCCCATTGATGGGAATTCCAGAATGACCATGGATCCAAACAAAAATAACTATATAGAGAAATTTCCAACTTAAAGTAATGGTCACTAGAAACAGCTGGATGGGAATGTCGGATGCAGCTTACAATGATGGACTGCCAAGAGGCTGTACAAAAAATAACAATCAGATGCTCTATCCCGAGTGATGCGGATTGCTAAAAGTATATCTAATGCTTCCTATGAGAAGGCAAAGCATTTAGTATGATTGTAAAAAGTAGCTCTCCCTAACCAAAGTCTGTACAATGGACTCAAATGAACTCTCCCACCTGGATTGCAGAAGGCTATTGGAAAACATCTCCCAGAAGTTTCAGCACAAATATGGAATGGAATGTCTTTCTATTGAAAGTTTCTACTATGAATAATGGCAGCACCATCCTCCCATGGAGAGATTAGGTTAGTTTGATTAAGGTGCCATCTTTATCTGGTGGTGGCCATTGATAGAGTCCATCACAGGCTGCCCAACACCATGATGGGGTCAACCAAATGGTTGAAAGATGGGATTCAACGGCCCAGGCCCAGACCCCTCTTGAAAAACTGGAGGTATGGGACCCGGATCCTCCAGGATGGTAAGCCACAGCTTTATCACCCGGCCTACCCCACGAAGGGAAGAAGGAGAGATTCAACATCAAATTGGCACCTGCAACAGAGTATTTTGCAACTATCTTCACAGAGTGCTGAGACTCTGAAGAGTGATAGAAGGTAAGGTGGAAAAGTAGGATGGAGATTAAATTGAAAATTTGTAAACCAAGTGATACAGGTACCTGTATTAGATACAAGAGATAATATATATATTTTTGATCTGCTGACTGTATACTCGTTTTTTGTTGCTTTTTATAAAAATTTATTTAAAGACACTTTTAACATTAAATCGTCTGTATACAGGATGAATCATGGCAAAAGATCACAACTTTCACCACGATTCATACTGAACTGATAGCCAGTGCCAGCGCTACCTATTATAACTTTTGGCAAAATTGATAACAGTGCCGTTCTCTTCCTTATCATAACACTTCATTAAAATATCCATAACTATGAAAGTCGGCCAGATGGTCATGCAAAAAAGCAGTAGCTTACTAACTTAGAAGATAAGCATTCAATTCTGGATCCCACACCTCTAGTTTTTCAGGAAGAATGTTGAACCCCGTCTTCAATCTTATGGATGATGAACTAAAAATAGCCTCCACAAAACAATCCCATAAGCGATTCATGGCTTTTAGTTAAGCCGCCAATAACCATGACTACCTAATTTAACCATGACGGCAGATCGGCCGCGTGGAAACACTTCAGCTTTCCATTCTGGAAAACCCGGGTTCGAATTTCGAGTCCCACCCCTTGAAAATATTTATTATGGAGTCCAGGCCTGGCCCGACAATCCCCATCCTCCACAATTCGGCTGACCCCTCCACAGGGGCGGGCAGCCTATGGAAGGGCTTATTTTGCCCCGCCAGTTAGTATTATGACAGAATGGAAACTGTCATCATCTGGTGACGAAAAAAAGACCTGACCAGAGTTATGGGAGATCCGTGGTAGGAACAGATCTCCCACAGCTAACTCCTTAATGCACCACTTAGTATTCAGAATGGAAAGTGGCACAAAACTACACAGCTAACTCTTTTGCAGTGGTGGACAGCCTGTTTCTCAAACCATTTAGTATTCTACAGAGGAAAATGCGTCATATTTATTAACAAAAAACTCATCATAACACTGCTTGGCAACTTATTTCAGCTGAAAAAAATTTTCTTCTTATGTTTAATATGAAAAAATAAAAATTATGATTTTTTTTGGGTCTACAAATGATTCCATTATTTTATTCTGTAAGATATAAGATGATTTACATCGTCTTGGGTCAACAGATGATGATGCGAAACATTTATCAATAATATTTTCAAAATTCAGGTTTTGTGTCACGTCATTTTCTAGAAATATTAAATATGTATTACTATCATAAAATAAGGGGCCCCTGGGTTGCGGGACCCAAGGCGGCCGCTCCTCCGCCTGTTGAAAATCTGCCACTGATTATGTCAACACAATATACACAAGATAATCAACAATTTCTGGGACTGATATCGATCAATTAAAACGTTCCAGAAATTGTTGACTATATCTTGTAGAAAACTGTTTTATTACCCTAACTTTACATAAATAAAACAAACTGAATTCTTAGCATATTAATAACAGTTGGTTTAAAGATTTTTATAATATATTTTCTAGTGTATCTTTTGTCCCTTAAATTAAGCAATTAGTGAAAATTTCTTCATAAAACTGCAAAAAATTGCAAAAGTTGAATTTTACTATTACAGTATTAAACTTTTTAGTTTTAATCAACATTCTGTTTCATTCATCCAACCATTGCAATTTACATTAACTAAATACAGTGGTACAGTGTGAGCAAAATTACTAACATATATTGACAAGTTTTAAGGAATTCTGAATGCGTTCCAGATTGTCTATTGCTTGAAAATACTCAAACCATTTTTCATTTATTGATTGTTCATTTAAATTAAAATTTTGCTGCAAATAATTTTTTAAATTACCATATTGATTCACACACTTTGAATTTCTTTTTCATTAAGATTTTCAATAGTTTTCATAATATCCTCTAAGAGGAATTTTTGAAAATGACATCAAAGTAAAAATTTTGAATAGCAAAAACTGAAGAGCTTACAAACTTAGATAGTTTAATCCAGTTTGGTACGTAATCAAAGTATGACATTTATTGACAATATCTGACATTTTTGTCCAAAGGTCAAATTGTAGAACAATGTCCTCCTGAAGTAGGTCATTTGATAACCCTACAGTACAGTACCACTCAATCATCAGCATGATAATTTAGAACCAGAGTTTCTCTAGCTAAGCAAAGGAATTCAAATTTCAATTCCATACCATTTCTTCCCTCTGTTACAAGAAAGCATAATTGGAATTATAGAGGAATACTTAGAGTTTTAGAGTTTTCTACAAAAATACAAAACAATCATTTCAATAATAACCATAAATAAAAAATTAATAAATCATAATTATAATTATTTGAATAATTATAATTCAGATTTTAATCTAATCTATAGATTAGTCCTGTTTGTATGAGAAATTAACACCAGACATTTGAAAGTTTTTTCCTTAAAAAGAGATCGATAGAGAGTCAAGTTTGAGAAACATTGCTTTAATTAAATTAGTTTGAAAGTTTGGAAATTTTTCATTTCCAAACTTTCATTCTTTTTATTGTTTTTTAAATTAACAATCTTTAAATGTCTTGTGATGTTCTGAAAGTTTTTTCATATAAATGTTCATGCTTTAAAGGAATTATCTACTATATTCACAGTATATATTATTATTATTAATAATCAGACAGTTAGTTAATACACAACTAAAACATCTCAAGTAGCTATGTCTTGATACTTGTCTGACATAGTACTTTTGCTCTGGAGTTATTCCATGCTCACATTGACATACCCCAATATAATAATATTGATTTTGCAGCTGAGGGATTGTCATACACAATACAAATATAACAAAAACCTGAACATATGAAACTTGAGATCTGCTTAAACACACAGTAATTAAAATTTACAATATTAATCAATATGTATATATTTTTGTTTTTAAAATAACTGTATTTTTAATAATTTTTATCAGAATATAATATTTATTATTTTAATAAAAGTTTGATTTAAAACATTGCACCTAATTGTGATCAAAATTTATAGAGAAAAATGTTTGTTTTTGGATTACCTTATTCCAATTTCATAAATTAGAAATATCAAAATAGCAATATTAAGATTTTTGGCTAGTATTGAAAGTCCTACATATGACTAAAGTCAAGTTAGTTAATATAATAAATTATCTTCAGGTGTGGTTCTAAATATGCCAGACTCCTAAAACTGTTTTCTTTTCCTAATAGAAAAATGACTAAAAAATATCTTCTTTGTGTCTTTTCTCAGCATAGAGATTATGAGTTTGAAATAAAATAATAATTTATGTGATCTAGTGGGCTGAATAGCTGTATTTTGGCAAACATTTTAACAAAATCCTTGTTTTACTCATAATTACTATATACTACAACTATATATCAGTAAAACTATAAACAAAATAGAACTCAATGTACAATTTTACCCTCCTATTATCATAGGAAAAACAGAAATTCAATAATTTCATTATATATTATGTAAATTAGAATTCTTTCCAATTTGATTCAAATTTCACAATAAATTTTTTATTTCCAAACTATAATATTTATTTTTGGATGAATCTATAATATCATGAAACTGTCAATTCTCACTTTTTAGCACTTCCTGAGGAAATGAATGTTTAAACACTTTGTCAATTCTTTTATTTAATAACGTGTAAAATTTTAATAAATTTTTAGGCTGAACTCACACAGACCACAACAGAATCACGCCACAACCACAAAACGGTGGTTACCATTTGGTTGGGTTGTGGCTGAAATCAGCCACTCGCAAACCACTTATATGCGCAGTCAGTAAGGGACTGCGCATATATATGTGCAATCCATTATCAATTGCTGATTGAAAGGAAGTGCTGTCGGCGGCTAGTGGTCGGTATGTCGCACTGTGTGAGTTGCACTCAACCACTGATGACCGCAATTTTGTGGATGATATCGACTCCAAGTTGCAACAGCCAGAAACCGACTTCAGTTTAGTGGTGTCCGTCTGAGTTAGATTGTGTTTCTATATTAATATAATTATAATTCACAACTGTCCACAAGCAACCACCGTTTTGTGGTTGTGGCATGGTTCTGTTGTGGTCTGTGTGAGTTCAGCCTTAAGAATGAATCGTTAAACACAATAAAAATATCAATTCATACTTTTTAACAAATTCAAAGAGATAAATATAATTTCTTAACAAATTTCTTCTCCAGTATTTTGAAAAACCACAGATATCCAGTTCTTATAGAAGATTTATGTAGTATAAAATAATCTATTAATCTGCATCATTTTAATGAAAATGCTCAGATATAGAAATTTAACAATCTGTTAGCAAATAATTAAAGTATATTATCAAATTTCAACTAAACTGAAAGACTTTACCATTAAGGAAAGACCCTGAGATATTTATCTATTTCTTGTTGATTGGGAAAATAAAGTTTTTGGAACATGACCAAAAATTATTGCTAAAAATTCTCTAATTCAACTTTTCTGCCTGCATATACAGGGTACGCCAGCTAAATCCGGAAAAATTTCAAATTGAATTTCCCGCCATATTTTACGTCAGCTCTACGATGCTGCTGACGTTTTAGTAAGCCAAACAGACGATGCGTTTGAGGATAAGTACAAAATAGCTGATCAGTTAACATCGAGTGCAGAATATAATCGGAGAGCAGCGATAATCGAAGGCCACTGCGCTGGACGTTCACCTTCCGAAATAATTCGGTTCTTTAACTATCCAAGATCGACAATTTATGATGTTGCTGCTAGATGCGGCTTCAGAGAAGTCTGAAGAAGGTTCTGTCAACCTGGCAAGGAAGAGTCATTCCAGGGGGAGATCGTCAAGGACACCGGAAGTTGTCCAAAGGGCTAAAGAGCTCATCTCAGAGGACCCAGGGCAATCTCTCAGGCAGTTGGCAAAAACATTGGGTGTGAGTGAGGCCACAATGCGTCAAATTGCGGAAGAGGACCTATGGTACAGGTCAGCAGGGCATGTCATCATTTCTGGTCGAGGATCGAGGCAGTAATTGAGCAGAAGGGAATTACATCGAGTAATTTTAATCTAAAGGGATCCCAAATTAATGTGCAAATGATATTTTTGATAATTTTATTTTTGTTAAATAAAATTTTGTTTACTTAAATTGTTTATTTTGTCCGGATTTAGCTGGCGCACCTTGTATATACTCAGAACCATCTAGTACGGTAAGAATACAAAATCCTTGCCATTCTCATAACATAATTGTGCGTTGAATGTATGTTATTGTTAACAAGTATTGCTGATTCCATTGAGTAATTGATATATAAAATAAGAACAAACTGGGGAATGTGAAAGCATTAGTGAAAACATAAATATTTAGTTTGCTAAAGCAATTTCATTCAAAACAGGGATGAGCAAATATTTTTATTTTCAATGTTAAGTTTAATTATTATCTGTTATTTTTTATTTAATTCTCTTATGTTAACAGTTTATATTTTATCATTATTGATGAGGGGTTTCTAAATCCAAAATATATCTTCCAAATCGTTTCCCTACCTTTGATACAGTCAATTTTGTAGTGCTTGTATGGATGATATATTAGCCATCACTTTTGAATTAAGGATTATCCCCAGTTAATCCACAATCCTGTATAATCAGGGATCTGCTATATATTTGTGAATAAGCTAAGGGATTTTTCCAAAAAAGTTTGATGAAGGGTCAGCTTATATATGGAGTTTCAAAAATTGAAAAAGTGTTTGGAAGATTTTAAGATTCACTGACTCAATTGCACTACATTCTCATCCCACATTCACACCAGCATATAATCTGCTATATTTAATTCTAACAAAGATAATTATCTTACTAATTCTTTTGATTTTTTTTTTAATATCTGGATCTATGTATTTCAAAGCATATATTATATAATACTAGTGGGTCACAGAGACTTAACATTAAAAACAGTTATATGAAAAAATAAGCACATAAGTCAATTGATAAAGTAATTGCTTATCATCTTAGAGGATTTAGATTTAATTCAGAGTCCCAAACACCCAGTTTTTTCATGAGGGGCCAAGGTTCAGCCTGACTCATTAACTAAAAGTAATCTTACATAATTATGAATCTATGTAAATTGGAGATTGCCTGCATTTAAATTTGAACAGTGCACAAATATAATCAAAATATATAAAATTGTTGCATTGTATCTGCTTTGAGCTATTAGCATGTGCTGTGGTAGTGGCTAGATTTGCCATATTTATTCCTAAAAAATGCCTCTTTCTTCTCAATTATATAATTAAAAATATACAGATATATCTGAATGTTCATATTTAAATAAATTCAAGAATATTAATTTACTGGGTGCTTTACAAATAAGATAAGAAATGTGTAAATTAACAAGTTTTAATGAGTAAACATGGCTGCTGCTAAATGTATGTATCATCAGCTGATATTAAATAGTAATATACATTTAGTAATCTCCAATGTTTATGAAATGTAATTATTTTCATAAATAGATTCAAGCAGCTATTAAACTGCTTCTTTCATGCAAAATAAACATAAATAAGCACTATATAGTGCTTATTTATATTAATACATGTTATATTTGTATTTATATTTTCATATTATATTTATGTAATTATTTTCTTTTTTTTTTCATATTCAAAAAGAAAGCAGCTATCTCCATAATGTCCATTTTATAAATGATATACAAATGATCAGAATTTATAGTTGACTGGTTATCATCCTGTAATAATCCCTGTAAAATTTTTATTAGCCAATTTTAATTGCTTTATGTGAAGGATCTTCAAGATTTTTAGAATGTAAATCTGTAAAAAAATAATATAAAAATTCTGAATCTATTAATTATATATTATAAAAAATACTAACAGAAAAAAGAAAGATGACATCAAAATTGAAGAATTTTTTAAATGCTATTCTATATAAAATATAATCTGGATCTACTTTAGATATAGTAAATCATTGAAAATTTAAAAACGAATAATTTTTAAGTTTTTAGAATTAATAAATTATTATAATTATATAATCATATTAAAATATAAACATCTAAAATTTTATATTATAAATAATCAAATTTATGATAAACATTCAAAATTTCATCATATATCATTTGATTTAATTTGAAATCAAAATAATGAATTATTGATTGCAATTTCATTGCAAAATTAAATTATCTCATCATGAATAAATTCAACAATTGGGAGAAATTCTATTACTTTCTATAGGTATAAGATTATATAGAGAATTAACTATAGCACTCTAGCAGTCCAAACAAACTCTTTAATAACATTAATTTAACACTTGAGAAACGTTTTTGGCTAAGACCTAGCCATCTTCAACTCTAACTTACAAACTAAATTATTAAAATTAAAATTAACTAAATTAAAAAAAGAAATTATTTGATGGAATATTTTTTTGAATTTGACAAAATGAAATAGATCAATTTCTAATTGCTTTGCTATATTTAGTCAACTTTTAATTGTTTTGTTGAATTCATAAATATGAGTAAAGAGGTTCATAATGTCTTATTAAATTAAAAAGTAATGAAATGAGAGATTGACTATGCAGAAACTTTATTTCATGTCTTATCATCTTAGCAAGTTCCAAATAACAAAATAGTTATTGCTTCTTTACAGTTCAAGAGAGACATTAACATATTGATTCTTCAACTTCTACTTATTTTCAAGGATATTTGCCAAACAATGCAGATACTACACTAATCATTTAATATGTCACATTCGAATGGTAACAACTCAAAGCAATGCAATTTTTGTGTAATTGGACTCTACTGGATATAATTCTATAGATATAATTTGTTTTTAATTGAGTAGAAATACATGCTTTACAAATTGTTATGCCAATATTTAATTTTGACAACTTTTTCAATCAACAATTCTAGAGTTCATCTAGGATATCCTAGAATTCAGCACATGAATATGCTTGCATATTATTGATCACTGATGCATCATCTGATAAATGAGCACATTAAATGATGTAGTAAGTAGTATATTGTAGCAAAGCAATATGCCAGTCATGGCCAAAAGCATCAAAATTTTGTTGAAGCATTCATATTAACTATGCCAGGCAACACAAAAATTATCATTAATACATCATTGTTTATACATTACCTATTCAAACAATTCAAAAATCATAATTATGAAATGCATATTATTTGTAGCTACTATCAAGGTTTTTAATTGACTCTTCATTATAACATGATGTATCAGAAAAAATTATCATCAACAACAGCATGCAATTCAGCTTACAATCATTCACTAAACTCTGCAACAGTAATGACATAAAATACATTTTCACAAAATCCAATCATCCTTTGTCAAATGGGAAAATCTACACAGTTCTCAAATTTAAAGGAGAGGAAGTTGTCCAATAAATCCTCAATGTTGTTTTTTAAATATATTGCACGATACTAAGTAGCTGTTCTTTTGTAGTCAAACATTAAAACAGCAGGAATATTTAATTTATTTATTAGAACAAGTGTTATATAATATAAATCTAGTTCAATTGGAAATGAAGATTGCTTCTTCAAGCTGAATGTGTTTTTTCACAAATTAAAGTCAAAAAACATTTTAAATAAATAAATAAAAAATTCCTGCTATTTTAGTGCTTGATTACAAAAGGATTGAAACATATTGCAGGTTGATTTGATGGAAGTGCCCAACAAAATAAAATTTTTTGAAATCTTTATATGATATGGACTTAATCTGACTTTGAATACAATAAGACTGAACAAAAAGAGAGATGGAATATCAATTCAACTTCAAGCATTACATCAATCACTATAGTTTTAAAATTATGAAATCATGATTTTAAAACTGTACAATAAAATCCAAAATTAGTAACAACTGCTTATCTTCAAATGATAACTTTCAAAATTAAAACTGTACAATTGAATTATATATAGATTGTGCAAACTTGTTTATTATAGATGTTCATTTTATTCAAACTTGAAAATTTCAAACTACAATAAAATCTGTATAATCTGGCACTTTCCATAATCTTGTACTTTATAATCCAGCATTTTGTACAGTAATACCCCAAAGTTACGCAATAGGTGGGAGTGACAAAAATCGCATAAGTCGAATTTGCATAAGTTGGAGTACAAGTTTGCATATAAATACATATAAATTTGTTTTAATTGGGACTAAGGACTAACAAAAACACTAATATAGGAGAAAAATATTTAATAAAATTGCAGTTCTTTGTATATATTAATACAAAATATTAAATCTATAGAAAAAAACAAAATATTAAAAAAATAAATGAGATATGTAAAAAATTATTCACTTTTACTTAATTATCACATTATAATTTTTAATTATTCACTTTTACTTAATTATCACACCATAATTTCGGCATTTTTTCTCTCAATGAGTTACATAAAAAATTATTCACTTTTACTTAATTTCAGCATTTTTCCATCTCAGTAATAATACCATGATGTTTATGAATTATACTTGAGTTCAAGGATTAAGTATTTTTCACCAGTATGAGAATTCTTTCATTATCTTTTATGATTGTTCTTACTGTGGATTCCAGGTAGCTCAAACTTCTTTGCCAAGGATTAAGATTAAAAAAAAGGCTTCTTTGCCAATTCACAAATTTTCATTCTGTTATCAAAATCCTTGATAATGTTAAGTTTACATTCCAAAGATCTCATAATCTTTTACATACTAGATGCAGAGAATTCAGATTTACTTCGTTTGGATGACATAGTTTTTTAAGGGTTTAGAAAATTATAACAAAACAATCTTAACTTTCGTCGATTGTAGAATCATAATCATGCACATAGAGTTCACACAAAGTGCATGCAATGCGTATCACAGCAAGATAGCATGCAACAGTGTTGCCAAATGAAAAAATCAAGAACTGCATAACTCCGAGTTTGCATAAGTCGAGGTAGCATAAGTTGATAAATTGTATTACTGTGTATATATATATATACACCCACACATACAGGTTGTTCTTAACTTACGATGGAGTTATGTTTTGATAATCCCATTGTTAGTCAAAAATGATCCATAATGTTAATAATTTTAATGGTAGTAATAAATAATGGAATACTGAATCCTTTAAGATGGTATAATTATCTCAATGTAATCCTTGGTCCTCCAAAATTGAGCCTCAGTCCAAGGTGTAAAGCATCCAGAATTGAACCCAGAACTCCAAGATGGTAAGCAATTGCTTTACTACATTTTTAATAAAACAAAAAGTATTTTTAGCTAATATGCTATGAAAATAGCAAAGTTTGGAATATCATAGGGGAAATCATGAGATTGAAATATAATAAGTTGAAGACTCCCTGTATAGTGTCCACATTATAAGATAACATATTATATATATATGATACAGTCAATGCCTGATGTCTAGCCCATTTATAAAGTGGCTGGCCACTTCTAGATTTGGCCAAAGCCTGAAATATACAAGAATTTACAACTATTTTGGGCTTTGGCTGGCCAATTCACGATGCGGCTGACAATCAATGGCCAATTTGAGAATTGTCCATGAAAGGGTGGCTAAAGCTAGAAGTTTTGCAGAGCTAAGTAGCGGAGTGCATTCGTGTGAATTTTGACTTAATCACCAGCAAGAATGGGATTGTCTGTCACATCATATGTTGGTCTTATAATGCTGATTCAAGAGATTATAGAACTGTCCATTTATAGAACTTACCCACCCACTAATATGAATGGGATTGTCTCTCAGAGTAAGGAAAAGGATAGACACACCCTTTTGTAAGATTTCTGTAACCAATTTATCATAATTTATTACAGATTTATTTTTTGTATTTTCCCATAAGATAAAAATGAAATACCATATTTATGAACAATTCTGGCAAAAACGGTAAATTTTTAATATTTTATTATAATAAATATAAAATGTTTTTAACAATGTATATCAGGGCTGCCTAACCTTTTTATGACTGTGAGCTATTTTTTTCACTGGAGCAATATAGCAATCTACCGATATCCAGAAAAAGTATAAAAATAGCAACATCATCCAGATAGTTCAAAATTTATTAAATATAAATAAAATAAATTAATTCTTCATAATATGGAAATATGAAAATAACTACGAATACATGGGTACATAAACAAAAATTTTAAAGTGATATTTGGCATTCTATAGATTATGCAATTGATTCAAATTTGGATTATATGATGAAAGACATAATCTTAAAATTTTTACCAACTTTTTTGTTGTGAATGTAAGTTCGATTTTAAATCTATAATTTTTGCTTTGCATATTTCGGATATTCATTTTCATACTTGGAAAGCATTGTTCGAAAATGTCTTTCGATATTTCCCTTTTTTTAGAATTACATATTAGACAAGAGCATTTACCATTAACCATGGAAAAAGAAATCATGTTCCCATTCATCATGGTAATGATAGATTTTATTTTCTATGCTCGTAATTATGGCTAAAAATAAATAAATAATTGAAGTTTTTGAAGTTTATTTTTTAATACATTTAAAACCCTTTTAGTACCAAACAACAATATATTGTTGTCTGAACCTGAGTAGTGTAATAAAGAAAGGAAAAACATTTGAACCTGTAAATGTATTTGCCCAACAAACTTTTGCTTATTCATCGAATTAATATTCATTTATTGGTTTTGATATATTATTATATTCTACCAATTGATCTGATCTGCAATTACTTAATAAATGATAAAAGGCACAAAGAACGAAAACACAAGGATGACTTCACTTTTCTTGTTTCAACAACACAGACTATCTTTACTATGTATTATAAAGTGAAAGTTTAATGCAAGTTGATCAGAAGTTGGTCGGAGGCTTGCAATCGATTAAAAAGCTTGTCAGGATTGACTGGTAACTCATGATCGACTGGTTGGGCAGCCCTGATATATGTGTTATGGATAAAGTGATTAATATGGGCATTATTTATAATGAAAAACAAAATTGGGTATTTTAATAAATTTTAAAAATTTAATCATATTACAGTAAAGCGTTTATTATCCAGACACTCTGGTAATAATTACTCCAAATAATCGACACTTTACTATATCTACATATGATTAATTATATAAAATTGTTAAAAAATTAACAGATACTATACAATAATTATTAAAATAAGTTTATTTTGGCAATTCCTTTGTATATAGCTTATAACAAAATAATTTGTGAAAATTTCACAAACTAGAGTATTTTTTGAAAGGTAGGTATTATTAACTGTTTTAATTAATGTTAACAAAATGTATTATTAATAAAATTTCATAATTCTGTCAACATTATGATAAAAATTAAAGGAGAAGAATGATTACTCCTCTTCTCTCCAACTCCTACCACTTTTAATACTGATAAAAAGATATCATTATCATCACTCTTCCTGATCATATAATAGCAATATTCATAATAACCTGTCAGTATGATAAATTATGATAAATAATGTGAAATTTATTATGATATCTGATATTGTTTGTCATTGTTCATAATAGCCAGGCGTTATAAATAATGCCCATATTAATCACTTTGTCCATAATATATATAACTTTTAGTTCTGAATCTATCATTTGTTTAAAAAATATAGTAAATATTCTCAAAAATTCAGCAGAGTTTTTAATATCTTTATTCATTTAATTTGACAGTTATTTATTCATAAAATTTTAAATATTGATTTAATTTTAATATATTGATAATAAAGTGCATTTTTGTAGCTATAAATTGTATATATTATTTTTAATTGATTTTTTTATTTTTTAGATTAAAATTAAGAAAAGAACTTTGCAAATTCTTATGAGAAATTGTATTCTAAGCATCATTTCTTTCATGTGATTTTTTCTTTGTCATTTTTTCTTTCATATGATTTTTTAAATTATTCACTATAAAGATTTCTCTCATGTTTTTTCAACTGTAAATACATTTTTCCTTTTGACATGTTATATGCTAAGTAATTACATGCTAACTATAAACAGTGTTACTATTGTTTTCTTTGATATGCTTTTCAACTGGAAAAACATGTTTTGCTTTATTAATTTTTCAATTTAAATACAACTATTTGAATACTGATTAGCTTTTCTATTTGTCCTCTAAATAATTTTTTCCACTTTGACTAAATTAAAAAGATTTTCACAGTGTAATAATGAGTTAGAATTGGTACGATCAATTCCCATAATTGAATGATCAGTTCTGCCAAACATCTAGCTTTGGCCACTTTTTCTTGGACAATCCTAGAATTGGCCATTAATTGTCAGATGCATCCTGAATTGACCAGCCAAAGTTCGAAACAGTCGTAAATTCTTGTATATTTCGAGCTTTGGCCAAATCTAGAAGGCTTTGGCCAAATCTGGCTAGACTTTGGGCATTGGGCATATATATAATATCTTATAATCTGGGAACTTTCTATAATATAGTATTTTATAATCTGGCACATTAAAAAAATTTGCTACTGCTAGGAAATTTATTGTTTTCTATTGTTAGAGAATATTTCACCAGCTGCACTTATAATGGAATTTGTTGTTAAATTATTTTATTATTTTAATAGATGAATATGAATCTTAATATATTATCCCACAATAAATATAAAAGCCCTTCAACAGGTTAACTTTTTAACCTGTTGAAGGACGATGTTTATTAATATATTTAGAGATCATTTTTACAGTTATTTACAATAATATATGAGTTTATTTATACTTTTACTTCAAATAATTATGATTATTTGAAGTATTATATAAGTTTATTTATATGATTCTATAATGTTAATGCTGGAAAAATAATTGAATATTATGATTTGAAATATATTTAAGTCAGTTTTGAATGAGTATTGTATAAAATAATATAAAATTTTGCCTACATTTTAATTAGCTATAAATTTTATTATAATTATAAAATCAATTCAAGATTGATTTTATTAATACAATATTACAAGTCTAATGAAAATATCATTTATATTAATTCCCAGTAATTTATTGTGTCTAGAAAATGATATATCAAATTTATTATCATAAATTTTGCATTATTAATATAGTTTTATCATTAATATGAAATGGTATTTAGAATTTTAAAATATTTTTACTAATAAATTTTGTCATTTAATAAAAAGGAAATAAAAATAAATACAGTAATAAATAAAAAATATATAATTCAATAAACTTTAGCACTTAATAACAGTTTTAACTTACAAACATATTTTATTAATTGTAGCGTTTTTGGAATACACCATCTTCAGCAATATTCGAATAACTATAGTATTCGAATGCATTCTGTAGTCATTTGAATATCACTGAAGATGGTGTATTCTGAAAACATTATGATTAATAAAATACATTTATAAGTTAAAACTGCTATTAAGTATTATAGTTTATTGAATTTTGAAGTAATTTGATTATAAGCAGAGTAAATAATAATTAAAGAATAACTTTAATTGTTATTTAAAACTAATAAAAAAATAATAAGAGTATATAACTTAAAAAATTAATTTGAAAAGATTGTTCACCTAAGAGTTCTTTAATCATTCATTTATTTTATTTTATTTATAAAAATTTCATATAAGATATATTTAATAAATTACTTCCATTTTAAATTTAATTAAATAATAATAATGAAGTTTTGTAATGTTTAATTTACACCTTTATAATCTAAAAAGTTTGTTGTTTATTTTTTTCCAGTCCAGAGTGAGCAAACAAAAAAATTTCATAAAATTTGAGTTTTAAAGTAAAATATGAACATAATTTAAAAAGATTTGTATGAAATAATAATACTTATTACATACTCAGCATTGTATTTTGATAGCTTTGTTTTTGAAACATTATTAATTTATTTATAATGTTTCAAAAATAAAGCTATTTAAATACAATCCTGTTTAAAAAAGGAAATTATTAAAAGGTTATTAAATATTGATTACCTACTAAAATTATTCATTATAGCATAATATAGTATTGTATTAAACTTAAGAAAAATAAAACTAAGAGAACCACACACAAAATGAATATTAATGGTATATAGTAGATTCCCAATTAACTGGGGTAGTAGGGAAATCAATTCTCTAGATAACCAATTCCTTGGATAATCCACAAGATCTCAAAAATCAGTCAGAATTATGGACAATATTCATTTAATATTAATTAATAAATAAATTGCATATATACATTTATTCAAATATTCTATTTATTATTGTAAAATGAAAAAAAAACTGTATGCAATAAGAAATTATTGCAATACAAGATATTTGTAATTTGAATTTGATTCTAATTTTGATTACCAATTATCTAAGATATAATAAAGAAACTAGTCTGGGATGTTTAAAAATTTTTCAGATATTGCATTTAAGATAAAGCATTGATAATTAGACATTACTTCTAGGTTGCAGATTGATTTGCAATCTCGATAATTAGAAATATACAATATCAGATTGTTTGGACTCATACACATGTGAATTCCATTGACCAGTTACAGAGCTTACTGATTGCATCATGATCATAAGAACTACCTGTTTATAATAAATAAAAATTATGAAACATCAATATTTTATTTTTAATTTAAAATAACATTAAATAATTTAATAAAAATATTAATGATTCATAATAAAATCATATGAAGGAGAAGATGCAAATGGGAGCTAATCGGATGAAAACAATTGCAAAAGAAAATTTTCAAAATTCTGAATTGGGGATGCTAATATGATAGCAACACAAATTTTTGTTTTTGCATCTAAATAGTGAGGGTAAAATCAAAAATATTAAAAATTAAAGGGGTTCAAATTCACACACACACAAAATTTGATAGAAAGATATATTTCTAGAAATTCTTAAATTTTGTTATAGAGAGTAGTTTGAAGACTAAGATCTGTTTCTGGATTTCAATTTCATAACAAAATACGTATACTGGATAAAGAACATTTGTGTAGTAAATGCTCAATTATATCCAAGGAATATATTGATTTCCTACATAGTGTGTAAGATTAGTAATAATAAAAGCTTCAGCTTGTCAGGCCTGACGAGCTGAAGCTTTTATTATTATTATATGGAAATAATGGAGCAGTGTAATATTAGATTAGATTGTATAAGATTAAATGCAGCTTTTTATCATTATACATTAACCAAATTGCATTTTTATATCTGAGTTTTTCTAAAATATAACAGTTTTTAAATCCATCAATAAGCTCCAATTCAGGCCAATATAATATTTTTGGACTCATTTTGAGCATAAAATTTATTGTAAAAATTGATTTGCTCCAACTCTCTGCCAGTTCATAGACAAAATCAAATTCATGAATTTGATTGAGTCTATTTTAAGCAACTGCCAAGAACGCAAGAATGCCTGACTATTGATTGTAGCCTACTCAATTTGATTAATTAATTTATATATTCCTTAATATTTTTGTTAAAGAATAAAATTAGAATATAAAATTTCAATTTTTAGTTAATTTATGAGTAGTTTAATCTATAATAATAATAATAATAATAATAATAATAAACCTCCTCCTGAATCCTGCTAAGCTGCCTCGAAGTGGTGGAGGGGTGTATGTGGGCAGAATAGGCGATGCAAGCCATAAATTTTATTTCTTGTAGGGTCACCCTTAACTAGAAGGCTATTCTATCTATGCTAACTAAATGCTAGCAGGTATCCCCACCTCAGTGGTGTTTTTCTAGTATACAATGATACAAAGCAGAAAACGAAAGCACACCAGCTCGGACATCACCCGGGATAACAAGGTCTGTCTGTTGAGTTGGCTCACATTCGGAAAGTTTACTACAGTCTCCCTTGGCTACTGGTGGCAAAAGCAGTACCAACCAAGCCTGGCTACTGCAATACACATACCCACAGTAGGAAATGGGTCAATATATCAGAGCCAAACCAGCCAAAGTGTTTCCCTGGAAACTCGACCAAAGACCACCAAGGCTGAAAAACCACGTCAATGCATGAAATGGACAACAGACATTAACAAATTCATCATGCGTACATACTACACAATTACAAAATTAGAAACCAACATTACAGGGTACACAAGGGATCTCTATGACAAATTCACAAGCAGATACCCAAATATCAGAGTTACAGAACAATGCATAGCAGATCAAAGAAGAACTATCATCCACAGAAACCTCATGTCACACAGTACGTTAGAAAGCATTAAAACTGAGGTAGCACAACAAATATCACAACATGAAACCAATTCAAACTCAATATATATACTCATGTATAAATTGAGAAATTTTTCCAAAAAAATTTTTGAAGGCTTAGGCCTATATACGGAGTAGTCAGAAATTGGAAAATTTTCCACAAGATCAAAAAATTCACCAGCTTAGTTGTGCTACATTGTCATTATACTTCTGCACTAGCCATACAATCTGCCATATTTGTTCCTAACAAAGATCATCTTTTTTAGTTAAAAATACAGGGTGACCATAATTAAACTGACAATACTCAGAGCCTTCTGTAGCTTGATCTATTTGTCAGAATACCACCAAATTTGGTAGGGGGACTAATGACAACATGGGAAACACGATTCCATGAAGAAAAAATTAGTATCGAAAGTCGCCAATAGGGAAAATGTGACGCTGTTGTAATCTATGCAGCTAAGAATTTGCAGAAAATGCAGGTAATACGTCAAAATGCAAATTCACAACTACATAGTCGACAGCAGTGCCAGTAATTCCGGCTATAAAGGTAAGGGAATAGTTCAACATGCAGCTCACATTACCTCAGCAGGCATTACTTGTGAAGCTGTTTTATTTTCATCAGTCGAATACAGCGGCCACTTTTCATGAGTTTAGAAGTCGTAACAACCTACATAAAAGGCCCTCTATCAATTAATGCATTGAAAAGCATGATTCATAAGTTTGAAGAAACAGGATCCCTAGTAGTTCGGTCTGGTAGAGGGCAGAAACTGGTTTCAGAACGAACAATTGCCAGCATTGCGACTGCACTCATTGCTTGCACACAGGGAATCATTGCTGGTAGTAGTGCCCGGGAGTAGCGCAACAATTGGATTTAAGTTTTTCAACGGTATGGAAAGTCTTGCAGAAAATTCTCCACTTCTGTTCATACAAGATAGGCACCTGCATGAATTAAAACACAGCAATTATGATCAATGGTTGTCATTTGCTTTGATATTTCTTGCAAGAATGGAGGTTGACAATGCTTGGCTGTGGAAAATTCTGTGGGGAGATGAGGCCCATTTTCACCTAAATGGGACTGTTAACACTCAGAATTCTCAAATTTGGGCATCCGAACAATCCCATGAAGTTCAGGAAATCCCATTGCATTCACCAAAACTCACTGTTTGATGTGGATGCACAGCAGATTTTATCATCAAACCATTCTTTTTTGAGAGATTTGTAAAAAATAATAAGAAATAAATATATCAAATTTTGTTGACCTGTTTTAATTTTTGTTATTTAAATGCAGTTCAGAATTATGGATGTATATTGTACCAATTTAGTAAAACATACATATAAATTAAATATAAATTTTAAATTATTTAGTGTATTTATTATAATAAATTTGTTAAATAATTTATAAATGCAGAAAGAATATTACAGGATATTTTAAATATAGTAATAATTTTCACAGGTATTTTTAAAATAATAAAATATTCTAGTTTTTTTTACATATTTAAATTTGCCATTTATAATATTTATTAATATCAACAATTTTTTTATAGTAGTAGATTAAAATTAAAAGAATTTTTTCAACATTTTTTTTATATTGTTGTAAAAATTAACCTTTATATTTAATTTAATGCATATATTATCAAGTCAAATTACTAAATCTTCAGAACAACACTCCATGCCAAATAGACAACACTGCACACATACAAGAAAAGAAAACATCCTGGTGTAAAAAGGAACTCCATGGCAGACATCCGCATGACTTACAGAAACACTTCATTGACGCCAAAGCATCAAACAGCTGGTTAGTCAGGGGGATCTATTTACTGAAACAGAAGGGTTTATATTAGCAATACAAGACCAGGTAATAAACACGAAAAACTACAGAAAATACATACTAAAGGACAGCACATTAACAAACGACACCTGTAAGAAATGTCACGTAGCACCCGAAACAATTAAAAATTATTTTTGATATAAGAATTTTCTTAGTATTGCTCTAGTTCTTCGTGATTTTTTGTAAACTGGAAATGGCAACAGTTTAAGTGTAATCATTCACTTCACTTTTTCGCTTAACTGATTACATAATATACAGTATAAAGTTCACTAAGTGTTTGTCCATCAGTTACTTTGTGTTATTATTATTTATTGAAAAAAAAATAAAAAATTATTTTTGATATAAGAATTTTCTTAGTATTGCTCTAGTTCTTCGTGATTTTTCGTAAACTGGAATTGGCAACAGTTTAAACATAAATCATTTCACTTCACTTTTTCGCTTAACTGATTAGATAATATACAGTATAAAGTTCACTAAGTGTTCGTCCATCAGTTACTTTGTGTTATTATTACTTTACTATTTTATTATTATTTTTACTTTATCTTTTAATCTAATTTTCATTTTTTTTATTTTTTTATATCCCCGCATTTTCTCGTATTCATAGTTTTTTCGGGAGTCCCGACGAAACGATGAATCGAGATTACACTGCATATAACAGCAAAGTACAGTAGGCCTATATACTATATAATAAAAAAAATCAAAAATTATGCTTTTTTGACATGCATTGCTTAATGTTATTAATCAGTTATTGTTATCAAAATAGATCAGTCCCAAAGTGATTCTAATAAGTGGTTTCTACTGTATATACATTTATTTTAGTAATCTTTGTTAAGAATAAATATCTAACAAAGATCATTATTAAAACTAAAACAGTTCTGGAAAAGTTAACAGTTAGATTTTTATAACATTAGTTTTTTATTAAAACTAATAATGATCTTTGTTGTATCATAGTTTAATAATGATCATGAAGCAAATATAAAGGCATAACAGTGATGTAATACAAGTGATATAGTGAATCTTATGATCTCATAAAAATCTTTCCAATTTTTAATTGCTCTATATATGAGCCAATCTCCCTTTATAAAATATTTTTTCTCTCAGAATTTTCAGTTTATATAAGGTAATTCATTCATTACAGATAGCATTCCAATGATGCTCTCTGGAAAACTTAACAGTTTGTGGAAAAGTTATCCTGATCCATATGATAAAAGAAGTTGTTCATTACTAATGTCAGAAATTACACTATCTTTAAATGATACATTCTTTTTCTAGCACTTAGGTAGGATACAAAAGCTTTATTATAGCTATTATATAGTGACAGAAATGTTTTCGGTCTATTCGACCCTCATCAGCTGTACCTATACTATATATATATATATACTATGTAAGACTTAATAACATTTTTCATGAAGGTTGAATAGACCAAAAATGTTTCTGTCACTATATAATAGCTATAATAAAGCTTTTGTATCCTACCTAAGTGCTAGAAAAAGAATATAAGTTGTTCATTATTTTTAGATGATATGAAACAGATGTATCAGGCAACCAATAAAGTTCTGTCAGATTTAATAAAACTCAAGCATTAAACGCAGTTGAGAAAATTGGGTATAAACTCTTTATTTATGAACGAACGTTTTTGGTACTTTGTACCCTCTTCAGGTTCACATTCAAATACGATTTTTAATGCAATTTAAAATCATATTTGAATGTGAACCTGAAGAGGGTACAAAGTACCAAAAACGTTTGTTCATAAATAAAGAGTTTATACCCAATTTTCTCAACTGTGTTTAGTGCTTGAGTTTTATTAAGTTCTTTGAAGAGTTTAAACAGATAATTGAATTATGTTCTGTCAGATTTTCACATGTTCTAATTGCATGTGCTCCCCATAGCATTCCTTCAGAGGTGAGACAAATAAGAGGAAGATATGATGCCTTTTGTAGCCAGTTGGGTCACCATAGCTAAACAGGGATGTCAGCGAGAGTAGTCAAACATGGGAGCACAAACAGTGTTATATGGGCCTATATTCTGTACAAGTTTAAGCTGGGAACGAAAGCTAGTGCAGCAAAAAGAAAAATATGCTAGGCATTCATTAGGGATTTGGTAAATGAGCATACAGTACAATGGTGATTTAACAAATTTAAGTATGATGATGAATCCCTCCAAGATGGACCATGTGTACATGGTGCATCCTGGATGTCCACAAGCCATACACAATAAGGCACTCAAGGCAGCTATTGAGGCTGATACTGGCCAAACATGTGAAACATTGGGAGAAGCAGTCAATTACAGTACAAAAACTATTCAACATACCTCCATCAGTTTGGGAAATGATATAAAGTGGACAATGGGTCCCACGAGTTGACTGTGGCTCAGAAAGTGTTTCTTTGCTGTCTCATCAAAAGAAGAATCCATTTCTGGACAAAGTGCTGACCTGCAATGAGAAATGGGTTCTTTATGATACTTCATGGCATCATTATCATTGGTTGGCACCATAGGAACCCTCTCCCAAACAACCAAAACCATCACTGTATCAACAGAAGGTTATGCTCTGTTTAGTGGACTGTTCAGGATATCATGCATTGCAAACTGCTGCTACCTGGCCAGACAATCAATGAAACTATGTACTCTCAGCAATTGGAACATGTATATGAAAAATGGAAAACCATGGACACAGTATTTGTGAATTGTAAAGGTGTCATTCTCTTACAGGACAATATGAAGTGTCATGTTGCTAAGATCTGACCCCATGATACCATTATCCAACTTATTTGGGAAATACTAATACATCTCCCATATTCCCCTGACATTGCACTTTTGGATTATCATATGTTTCATTCATTAGACAACTAACTGCGAGAATGACAGTTCCAAATCCTCAATGAGGTGATATATGCACTGGATGACTTCTTTGATTCACATTCCACTGAGTTTTACCATTGTGGGATCTGTAGTCTACTCAAGCATTGAAGACAAGTCAATGCAGCTGATACAGACTATTTCTGATTTCCAAGCACATCTTATTTCATGCTATCATGTTTCTCTTTGTAGTGTAAAAATCTGATAGAACTTTATTGGTTGCTTTATAAATAATTTTTGTAACAGTTATTTATATATTTCTATACAGACATACTACTATATCTAAGTAGTGTTGATTTATTGTAAATCTAAGCTGTTTATCAGGAAATATTTGGTCTAATATAGTGCTCCAAAGTATTAATCAGTTTAAAATAAAAAATTTCACTCTTTTATTGTTTCTAAAAATTTTTAAAAAGCAAATAAAAGATTTTCATTAAAAATCTTCACAGTACTCTTCTTTCTTTATTCCCTTCAAAAATATTTTTATTAGAAGTTTTACAATGAGCCTATCACTCTAATAAGTTATAAAAAATTTTTCCTTTAATAAATTTTTTTTTCCTTAATTTTTATTTAAAAATTTTTTTTCCTTAATTTTATTTAAAATTTGATATGCATACATTTTAATATCAACAAATTGCTATCTTTTCAAGTATTTTATTATTTGAGATCAGAGTTATAAATCATTTAGGAGCAGGTCTGATAAATATAGTAGATGATTTGGACATTATGGTGATGGAGAATCCACAATTTTCCACAGATTGCTTCTTCTTTTTCACATAGCATCACATAATCTCCATGAAACTTTGTCAATAAATTGTTACTTACTACTGCTTTTACTTACACTTATACCTCATATACTACTCACCACTTTTAGCAATTAAGTTTCACTTTTGTTTTTATGTTACGAACGTTTTTGGCTATTAGAATATTTGAAAACTATTTTATCACTATTAGAACATTACCTGAAGATGGCTTAATAGCTGAAAACGTGCGTAACATAAAAACGAAAGTGAAACTTAACTGCTAAAAGTGCTGAGTAGTCTATGAAACTTTGTCATAACAATAGCTCAATTTTGCTACAAATTTTCAATAAATAATTCCATTGTTATCAAGAAAATAAATGATACTATTTTTTGTTTTCAATTTTGACATGTACCATATGTACTTGTATATAAGTTGAGGAATTTTTGCCAAAAAAATTTTTTTTGAAGAAGTGATTCGGCTTATACATGCAATTAAAAAAATCAAAAAATTCTTTACAAAATCATAAGCTTCACCAGTTCAGTCATGCCATATTCCTGTTGTGCCTTCACATCAGTTGTCTGATCAGCCATATTTATACCTAACAAAGGTAAACATTATCTGTATCATTATCTTTCTGATTCCTTTGGATTTTTTTTTTATTAAAAATATGTGAATATGTATGACCAGTAACTATAACAGAGGGGGAAAAGAAGGGCAGTTATCCCAGGTCTCACAATTTTTGGGGCCTCAATTTATAACATAATATGGTAGAAAAAATATATTTTTATACTGTTCAAGCTTCAGTTTTTGGCAAAATTTGAAGTTCTCTATCAATGTTTAGCTTTTTTTGTATATTTACCACTATATATTTGTCAATTTTGGTCTTTTTTTTACATGACTTCAAAAATATTAGTTGTCCTGAGCCTTTCATTTTCTCTAAAAGTCCCTGTATATGACTATACATAAATTAATATACTGTATTTTTAGATATTTAAAAATTCAATATTGCACAAAATGATTTAAAATATATAAAGCAGTTGCATTATGTCCTCTTTATACTATTAGCAGTTAAATATGCCATATTATTTCTAAAAAGGCTTATTTCTTTTCAATTACATTATTAATAATATGTGGATATATGTGAATATTTATATTTAAATAAATTCAAAAATATTAATTTACTGAACACTTCACAAATAAAATCAAGAACGCATTACAGAAAAATTTCCATTGTGAGTTTTAGTTATGATTTTTTATCATTTAAACTTTAATAGATATTTTTGTTGAGATTCCGAAATGATGAAAAATTTTAATATTTCTTTAATATTTTCTGTCAAACAAACAATTCAATAAAATTGTATTATTTAAAATAACAGCACTAAACAGCAGTTGAAAAATAATAACTAAAATTTTAATGAAAAATTTCTGGTTGTCATTCCAATCATCAATATTCTATGAAAGATAGTTGTATAGCAACCAAAAAAGTTTCATTAAAATTTTAGTTATTATTTTTCAACTGCTGTTTAGTGCTGTTATTTTAAATATTATTATTAGCAGTTAGTTAAAATAGTTGTTTATAAAATTTGTATAATGAAACACAAACAGCACTACGGCAGGAAAATTAATTATATATGCAAATAAATTATATCTCTACTGAAAAATTATAGAAGTGCTTTCGATTTTAATAAAAATTGAAAGCATTTCTATAATTTTTCAATTGAGATATAATTTATTTGCACATATAATTAATTTTCCTGCCATAGTGCTGTTTGTGTTTTGTTTAAGTTTATCTGGCACTGTACACAAGAAAAATATAAAATTGTATTGTTGAGAAATATAACATGATCAATAAAAATCAAAAATTAATAAAAACTGCTTATCTTTTAATCACACATTTTAAATTAAAAACAGCACATTTAGCAGTGAATTATCAAAACACGAACTTTAATTAAAACAAAAACGTTTTCAGTATTCTAGATACTGTCATCAGTTGAAAAACGAATCCAACATGATCATATCCTGCTTTCTATTCAGCTTTTTTCCCACATCACATTATTACATTTCAATATTGTTAAGTCTAGCATTTTTGACAAAATGCTAGACTTATTTATTCCAATAATTAATTGGATTTAGAAAACATTTTAAATTATAAAAAATTGTTTATTTATTCCAATGAATGTCATATTGTTCTAACACTTGAAAGTTAGGAGATCAGCTTATATACAAGTTTCAAATTTTTATTGATTTTCAAACTCTGAAGTAGGAGGGTTAGCTTATATACTAATTGAAGTTCTTCTCTATCAATGTTTTTGCTTTTTTTGTACACTTACCACTATATATTTGTCAATTTTGTCATTTTTTAACAGCAGTTATCTATTTTATATGATGAAGTATATCTTCTTTTGTCTTGATGATTTTAATATCTATTCAAGAGAATATTTTGTACCTAATATACTGATAATCCAAAGTTTAATTCTTATTTATCTATCTAAAAAAATTATTTTCTATAAATAATTTTCCAACTAGCACTTTTTGCAACCCTGGGTTGCTATGCCAACTGTATGTAGTTCTATAGATTCGAAACGATTGTAAGTAGCATGTACCTGAAGAGGGTGTAAGAACACCGAAAACGTTTGTACATTTGTATTAATAAATACATGTTTAATCTTTACTGTGAAAAGTGCTAGTCGGAAAAGTATTTATGTATTTAAAGTTTAAGCAGTTAAAAGTTAAGTTATTTTATCTTCTGTAATTCTTTCAGCTAGATCCAATGAGACAGCGAGTCTTCTTTCTATTCAATTGTTAATACATGAAGCATCAGTTTTGCTATTATCTTTCTCATTCTTAATTCATATTTCAAAATTTAATGTATAGTTTCTTTATTCGTATATAATTCTTTTACTAAGATATGGCATGTTAAGTGTCTTTCTGAATAAACCAACTGTTTCATAGAAGCATCAGGTGTTCATTGGTTACTGCTGAATATAAAAATTATTATGGAATTAAGATAAAACATTCATTTGAATATTTATTCATTTTTATGGAAAAAACTAAAATAAATATTAAATTATATGAATTAAATTTGGTTGATAATATATACCTGTATGAATAGGTTAATACCAATATATTTCTTACTGATATTAATTATTATTTTTTTCTATTTTATATGATTCAGTTTCTTTGATTGTGGTTTTCACAATGTTAAGGAATGATCTATTATGATATTTTTGCTCGTAAAACATTGATATGATATTCTATATTATCCTTATTGACAACTGTACTTTTATGACATATATCTTTCTATTGATAAAGCTGATCAACATATAAACAACAAACTAAAGTTCTGAAAAAGGAAAAAAATATCATAAGATTAATAGCTCTAATAATATTTTTAACTTTATTGAGGTCATATTTAGTTACTCTCTACAAAAGAATGCTCTCTGCACACATTACAAAAATAATCCAAAGCAGATGTCATTATTGACTGCCTGACCATATATAAAATAATTTATCTGCAAGCAGTGTAGAAAATATAAAACAAAAATAAACCAAATACAAGTGCATTGAGCAATAAGCATACTAAGATAAAAAAAAAACAATATAAAAGCACAAAACAAGAAAATTTTAATATACAACAGAAATATTTTTGACCCTACTAATGGCTCTTTAAATTCCAGTAAAATTATCATTTTTCATTATTATTTTAAAACTGATAAAATCTGAATACATTAAAATATTTAAATATTTTTTAAATATTTATAAATCATTCATATTAAGTAAATACACCCAGTTCTTTTAGTTACATGTTAGGTAGTTCTCAAAAATGACCACATAATCTGAAAACATGCAAAATGAGAACTTTTTAATATGTACTTCAATGTAGTGAAGTACATGTTAGATTGTTCCAGAAAATTTTCTCATTTATTTAGATTGCATTTATTTATTCCACTTGAGGTTATGTGCTATCAGCCAAAGCTGTCTTCATTTATACTCCATTGGGATTTTCATAGTCTAACTTGCACAGGTATCTCTCTCTAGCTATTATCAGTCATCCCATGCTGATATATGATAGAACAGCTAACAAAGGGCAAGGTAAAGACATAAGGAAAAGGCAAAAATATGCATTAATATATATCAAATATATAATAGTACAATAACTAAATGTATCATTTCTATGCTACAAAAAATAATGCAGAAATATCAAATCATTGTTACTCAGGGGCAGACTGCTAACTTTGTCCTGGACTAGCACTGTTTGGGACCTACCCAATTAACCCAAATTAATTTAAAATGTCAAATCGTAAGAGCTATGCTAAGCTAACACCTCCTTGGCTAAATGTTTTAGAAAAGCTAGACTTGCACTCCCATTCTGATGTTGCCACAATATTTACATAATTGACAAACGATAAAGTATATTTTGATTTCACCAACTACCGATAGAAGACAGACTCATATTTACTATCAATTAAAACATTGATATTTGATATTTTATTCAAATCTAATAGAATTGCAAACCAACAATTTAAACTTTATCTAGGCATGAAAAAATTTGATACTATATAATATGACACTTTTCTCATATGGTGCTTTATAAACTGACATATTAAAATTGCTGCTGATAGAAAATTTTTTTCTGTGGTTTGAAAGCATTTCACCAAATGCACTTATAATGGGGTTTTCTATTATGAAAGTATATATTATTTTATTATTGTTTTTGTTATATTTAATAAAAATTGGAATATTTGAGCCAAAAAGTTCTTTAGACTATTTTATTCCATTTATCAAAAACATAAGTGTTGAATTTACTTACTTAATACCTTACCATTAAAATGCCATATTGTTAGTGATAATCAAAATCATGAAAAAGTATGAATTTATATAAAATTTTATAAGTTTAATTTACTAATAAAAATATAAAAACAACCTCAAATATTGGTGGCTTTTCCTTGTATTGTAAAGAATCTATTTATCTAAATTCAACTTTTATCACCATTAAAAATATCATTAAAGCTAAAATTTGAACTCGACTCAAAAACTCAAGCTTATTGTAAAGTTTGACTTGACTCAAAAATGTGTATGTTTGCACACCTCTACTAAAAACCATAACATATTGAGCTGAAACTAAAGAATTTGAACAATAAAATACTATTAGCAAATGCCATAAGACATTAATCTAATGAATTTGAACTTGCATTTCAAACATCATCATCAAATGTAGCTGATTTTGCATGCAAATTTCAAAAAATAAAAAATCATTTTGAAAACAGAATGGATTTTAAAATCCAAGATATTTTCCAGCACTTCTTTGCATCTCTCTGCTTCTGCATTACTGCAAAACAGTAAATTCAAAACTAGCACAGGACTGCAGAAATTACTTTATTTGACTTAAATATTTTCACAACCCTTCTTCGGAGTCATCATCAGGTAATTTCTGCAGTCTTGTGCTAGTTTTGAATTTACTGTTTTCCGGCACATTTACTTATGTAGTGCAATGTACAAATTCCATGACAGTCCCAAAAAATCTGGAATGAATGGTCATCCTAGATATAGGTAGGGAAAAATAATTTTTTTTTAATAATATTTAAAAATTTTATACTTACACATGTTTATTTTCTATATATTTTTCACCAAACAACTGCATACCCATAACAGCAAATATGAAAATGATGATACCCAACACAAAAGTTAGGTTTCCCAAGGCACCCACAGTTTTTCCCATAATGGATATTAATAAATTGAGTGTTGGCCAAGATTTTGCAAGTTTAAATACACGAAGCTGTAAAATAAATAATATAAACAAATTAAAATTAATATAATAAATTATAGATTAATAATAATTAATAATATAAGCAGTACTTTTCGTTTTTCTCCAAAAATTTTCTAAAAAATACAATGAGAGTAAAAATTGGAAATAAAAGAGAATCATTGTAGACATTCTGCCACTATAGATAGTCAAGAGATATACCAATGGGAAGCTCAAAAACCCGGGTAATTGCTGAGCTTGTGCTAAGATACAAGGGAATTGCTCCCTTGAGAATATTTAAGTTATTAATTTTTAATTACTAAATTTTCTATTTATTCATATAATTTTACATATATTTCATCTTAATACATTTTATACTATAGAGAAATATTTTCAATGCTGAATTTACTTAATTATCCAAATATTAGTTTTAATTATTAAGTGTTGTAAAAAATAAAATAAATATATAAAAATTAAAATAAACACTTTCAGTTTTGTATATTTAATTTTTATGATCTTTGCCTTGTAAGTTTTCCAAATATGCCACTGATAAAAGTGTGTTATGAAATATATAATAGATTTTGTGTCATTAAATAGCTTAGATATCTTATGTTGTTATTGATTTACAGGTGCTCCTCTATTTATGATGAACTTACGTTTGGTAACTACCTGTTTGAATAAATCATAGTTCAAAAAAAAATCATAACTCAAAAATGACTGACAATGATAGGAGTTTGCATCACCATATAAGAGTTATCTCTCTAAATATCTACATCTATTTCTAATCTGAAGTTGAGTTAATGATTAAAGTTAATTTATAATACACACAAATGAACACACAATAAAAAAGTTCAAAATAATTATCATTTTCTTTAAAAAAGTAAATAAATAATTCTATCTAAAAACTGAGCTTGTGTCTATTGTTAAACAAAGTATATTTATAGTTAATATAATAAGAAAATTATTTAATAGTAAAAGGAATGAAATAAGAAAACTCAGTTTTAAATAAAAGTAAATTATAACTTAAATAAGTAAGATAAATTGCTTATTCAAAAATGTTTACAATTATCCACATAGCCTGCCTCAGTAGTGTATTTTAACAGAGGCAAGCTACTTGGATAGCCAAAAACGTTTTTGAATAAACAATTTATCTTACTTATATGGCTTATAGTTTACTTTTATTTAGTATTTACAATAAGAAATATTACATTATGAACTCAGTTTTAATGAATGTCATGGGACTGGGAAGAATTTTTTCAATTATAATCATTATTTATTGTAACTGAAGAACATAAAATCATCCAGAATTGAACCTGGATCTTCAGGGAGGCAAAATTGTCCAAAATTGAACCAGATCTTCAAGATGGTAAGCAAATGCTTTACCACATAGCTAGTTAGTGACTATAAATTTTTAATAAAATAGAAAAACAGCATTTCTAGATGATATACTGTGAAAGTAGCAAAGTTCAAAATATTGTAAAGGCAACTGTAGACTGGATCATCATAAAGTTGCTGAAACTTGAGTATTTTCAAAAACACGAGTTGACAAACGGTTACTAAGAAAAAGCTTAGGAAAATTAGAGCTACCCAAGCTTTTTCAATAAAAATTATTAACAAATTGTACTCTAAAGCAGAATAATCACTAGTCAATATAATTGTGATGATAAGATATGATTTGCAATTTAATTTTGTTTTGTCACACAACACTTGCCTGGATCAAAATGCATCAAATACAATTGTATACTATATTCATTTGCTATTATTATAAACTTCAATCATCCACAGAATCAAGTAAAACTGTAAATCAATAATATACAAACACAAAGTATAATTTTCTCATTATTTTGAGCAGGGATTCTACACTCTCACTTCAAATGTATTTCAATCAGTCTCATGCTATATGATGCTATTAAATCTAATTTTAATCTATTGTTTAAATAGTTTTATCATATTCTGAATTTTCCTCAATAGAAACTGCATATTATTATTTATTAAAACAAACAAGCCTATCTCTGGCACTCAATATTTTAAGAAAATGATTTTAATTTCTTAAAATATTGAGTGTCATTGACTAATATTTTTTTAGCAAGTACATAGATTTTATCGTTTGTTTGTGTTATATATTACTTGACATCTTCAAGTGGTGTGACATCGCAGTTTCAGATTCCATTAGAAGAAAAAAATATCTGTCTGAGATCCTACAGTTCATATAGACAATAAATTGGCAAATGTATGTCACTGTTCATTCACCATCCAAAGGCAAAATCAAATCTCATCTGTATAATAATCGTTGAATCTAAAGCTGCTAATCATTGTTTACAGGTTCATTTGTCAAAAAACTCCGTAGTGAACCCAATTATCCTTCTGGTAAAGATTGATAATTAAAAACTGTTTTCATGAACAATTCATTTTATTAATGTTAATTTTTTTTGTAGAATATATAATAAATAAATGATATTTTTATTATTTTTAAGACATTTTAAATGAATTTTATCTGTATTTTTAATATTTTCTACTATGGTTGTTAGGAGGAGCCGGAATGAATTAATCAATTTTCAATTAAATCTTATTGGGAATTGCGCCTTGGATAATGACGATAATGCTGGAATGGATTACAATCATTAACCAAGGTATCACTGTATATATTTTCACTCAAATATGAATCCTAAGTAAGATTCTTGATTGATTGTTGAGTTTTTGCGTTGCGTTGTATTGGTCGACGCGACATGCTCGATTGCATTGGGGTAAGATAAAATTTTACCTGGTATCATATTAAATGAATTATTGCAAAATTTCTTTCCTGTCTTCAGGAGATGTTCAATAAGTTATGACTGTGCTTATTACTTCAATTTCTCCAGCCAAAAAAAAAAATTGATTTTTTTTATCCATGTATAAGCTGACCCCCCCACTTCAGAAATTTGTTTTGAGAAAAAACCTTGGCTTATACACGAGTATATACAGTAATATTAACATATTTCATTTGAGAGAGCTATTTGATGGGAGAAATCATACCTGGGAAAGAGAGCAAAAGAAATCTACTTCAATCCTTCATTATTCTTTGTCTTCATTCCCTAGTCCTCGTTGGACATTCACTGATGGGACAGAACATGGATTCCTCCTTCTCTACTACATTTTTCCTACTTTCTGTTCAGAGTCTCAGAACAGACTGACTTTTTTGTGTTAATCTGTCTCTGTCCCAGATAAAACTTACTGATCTTTAAAAAAGGAGAGGAAAACAAGATGTCATCTTTCCCTTGACATCTTATTTTTCTCTCCTTTTTTTTCTTTTTGTCTTTTGAGACACCTGATGTAATGCATCTCTCTGTTTGATCATATAATTTCTATCATTTATTATTCTTTATGTTGTGGAGGAGAAGGTTTTCCAAGCCGAGTAGTATGATATTTTTATTGTGTGTTTTCTTTTTAATGTGTCACTCAGTTCAAATTCCTTTTGTAATTTTTGATGAGGTGGGGGAACCTTGCATACAACCCAAATTCTGGGTCTCCACATAAAATAATAAATCCTATTAACATAATTTTAGTTCTATTAATTTGATAAGTCTATTAGTATTAGGTATGTGCAAAAGTTCTACCCGTTTTTGGTGTGCATATGGAAGTGCGAACAACATAAACTGGAATTCACCTAGGACTGTGCATAATCACCATCATGATCAATGACCTCTTGCCATTTTTCCGGTAGAAGATGAATCCCACGCTGATAAAATTCTTCAGGTTTCGAGATGAAGAACTCACGTAAGGAAATTTTCACAGCCTCCACATCATCAAAGGTTTTCCCAGTGAAGGAGTTTTGCAAAGTGCGAAAAAGGTGAAAGTCTGTAGGAGCCAAGTCGGGAATAGGGAGGGTGGGGTAAAACCTCCCAACCAAAGTCCAGTAATTTCTGACGTGTCATCACAGCAGTATGTGGCTTAGCATTATCATGTTGGATGATAACCCCTTGGCGATTGACAAGGCCTGGCCGCTTCGACCGCAATGATTCCTGCAGTCTATCCAGCTGTTGACAGTAGAAGGTTGCATTAATGGTTTGATTAGGTTCCAGGACTTCCCAATGAATTATTCCTTTCCCATCCCACCACACACTCAACAATATCTTCTTGGGATGAAGTTCTTGTTTGGACGTTGATGGAGGCAGTTCAGAAACACGACACACAGTCCTGCAACGCTTTATGTTCTGGTACATAACCCACTTCTCATCTCTAGTGACAATCCGTGTCAAGAAGTGGTCATTTTTGTACCTGGAGAGCAAGGAAACACATGTCATGACTCGCCTCTCTCACTGAGTTGCACTCAGCTGATGTGGAACCCAACGATCAAACTTTGTGGTGAAACCCAGTGCCACAAGCCTTCTTTCCACTGTTGTTCTATGTACCTGGAAAGTTTCTGCTAATTCCTCTACACTTGGATTTGGACTGACTGTTATAGCTTGATCCAGATCCTCTTCGGAAAATGCCGATGGACGCCCAGACCGTGGTTGATCTTGACAGCTTCTATCGCCATCCCTGAATTTTCGAAACCAGCGACGACATGTGCTTTCGTCAATGGCATCCTCACCATACACTTGCCTAATGTTGCGGCAGGCCAAGGCTGCAGTACTGCCTTTATCGAACTCAAACAGTAAACAGTGTCTGATATGTTCCTTATTGGTCTCCATTTATTCAGCATAATACTCTCTCCAGTTGTGAGCCACTAGTCCACACTCACTGCCTGCTGCTGCTGTAATGTTCTCCCAATAAAATGATCACCAATTCCAGCTTCTAGAGCACCATCTATTACATCAGAACACATTTCCCTAGCAACCTATCAAAAACGGGTAGAACTTTTGCACTTACCTAAATATATATATTTTTAGTTTTCCTCTTCAGTATTTAGTTTTTCTCAAAATATTTAAAAATAATAGTTAAGGCTAAAAATTAATATACAGATAGAAATAAATGCTCTTAGCATATCATTAAAAACAAGTGGTAAAAATACTTTTCAGAGAGATGAGAAAATCATCTCATCTCTCTGAAAAAGTTTTTTTACTAAGTAGTAATTCTGTTCCAATTTGTTAACATTTAAATGTTAACAAATTGGAACAGAATCCATTAACATTCATTTTGTCAATTCATTAATATCAAATTGGAACAGAATTATTTTTGTTGTGTAAAACTGAAGAGGGAATATAAGAATTCCGAAAGTGCCACTTTAATAAAGTAATTTTTCTTTGAGTATATTCCTACTAATTGGCTATTTGTAATTAATTAAGTTAGAATAAGCAGTGAAAAGCAATAGTGTGAGAAATATGGGTAAAGAAAAATAACAAAAACCTTGCAATATCATGATTTTGTTAATGATGAAAGTAATAAATTCTTATAAGATAAATGCAATTATAAATGCAAGTATTAATTTATTTTGTTAAAATTTTCAGATTTGAAAATGATTTTTTGAATAATAATCTAAATTTGAAAAATTGCTAGATTTTAGAGTTACTGTATATGAAAAAATTTGTTCCTTGAATTTTGTTAATGGTTTAGTGTTACTCTGTCATATTTTGTATTAATGCTTCTGGGGTAATTAAGCTGGGGTCATAAAAAGACGCACTCTAGCGATCTTACAGTTATAACAACATAGCTACTAGAATCAGATATCCATTATTTTGTGTCTTCATAAAAGCATCATTAAAGTAGTGAATTAAAAATAGAAAAATAAAACTAAAATGCAGAAAGTTTTGCTGCAATATATGGACAGAGATGAAATTAATCAACACATGTTATTTAAAGTGGAAATCATAACTGCATTATATTTGTTATTTTTTTGTAGAGTGCAGTGTAGATATCTATATTAAATGCCAATAAAAATGGCATTATGCATTACATAAATAACAAAAATATTATTTTGCACACAAATTGTATGTTATGTCAAAAAAAAATATGATTTTATTTGTCTGTAATTAACTAAGTCTTGATTTGGATAACACAAATAAAAACACAATAAAAACTTATTTTTCAAATTAAGAAAACTTTTTAATAAAGTTCATATTTAAGAAAGCTCTTAACAGGACAAAATAATTTATTAAGAGAAATATTTTTGACTGTCTCAGTGGGTCAACATCAGTTACAAAGTACATACAGAAAGAGAAAAGAAACAGTCTACCAATATAAATCTTCAGATATATGATGCCACAATAATGTTATAATACTTCCAAAAGAAAGGTGGGAGTATTAGACAGTCCTCTAGCTAGAATCCTGACTGAATTAGTTATAAGACATCATGAAGAAAATAATTCTAATCCAGCCAAACTTCCCAGATGGTGGCACCGTATACGAAATTGAAAATAATTATAATTTGGCAGTTAATTCAAAAATAAACCACTAGGGGAAGTTTGGCTGGATTAGGATTATTTGAATCGCATAAATCCCTTAGTAAAATGTGGATTATGACATGAAGAAAATATTCTACATTCTTTACATAGAGTTTAAATTATTTGTATGCTGTATGTACGATATTTTAATCATCATGGAGGGAAAGGGTAGGGAAAATTTATTTAAAAGATGCATTATCTAATGACTATCTTGATTTGAAGCTAGTCATACACTAGATTGATGAAACTGATGCTCATTTTTTGAATGTGGACATTGAAAAAGTTGAAGCTGAATATGTCACCAATTTTTTAGAATGCTAATATACAGAGTAATGTTTATTCCAAATCACTCCTGCAATTCAGTTATGTATAAACAGGCAGCATTTAGAATATTCTTTAAACATGTTTTTACACATTGTGCTACTAAATATAAACAAAAACAGGAATTACATTTGCTTTTAAAACAGAGTTTAAAACATGACTTTTCACTTAAAATATTGTTAAATCTGATTAATAAAGTGGAAAGAAGTTTGGATATTCCTAAAGTATTGAATTCACAGACTCCAGAAAGGCTTTATTTTAAGAAAATAGACTATTTGACTCCTATAAGATGAAGTAATAAATATATTGAAAAGATTAATGATAAGATTAATTAGTGTAAGATTAATAAAGTAATTAGTGTAAGATTAATTAGTGTAAAGATTAATTAATGTAATGAAGTTAATACAGTAGAAGCCGCTTATTAGAATCACTTGTGAGGAAATGAATAAATATATTAATATAATATTTATATTAATATATCTATTCTGTTTTTATATTTCTTCCAAAATAATCTGAAGATTATGAATTGTTTTGATTTATAACGGAGTTCAGTTTGAACCATCCTTGTTTGTAAGTTGAAGTGGCAGTGAATAATCAATAAGCAATTTATTTATTGATTATCCATTACTATTATTTATTATAGCATAATGTAACATCATATTAAAACTTGAAAACACAAAGACAGAGAAAGTTGATCAAAAAAATTATTAAATAATTGCATATGGAATCATATGCATTGAATTGCATTGACTAATCACAGAGCTTTACCAATTGCATAATGATTATAAGTATAAGTAATCATAAGTTAAAGATGATTGGTACTATTAAATTGTCCAATAAAAAATGCTAATAACTAAGCTTTAAATTATGAATTTTTTTAATAAAAATTTTATATTCAGTTTTGACTATAATGCTAATATTCTTTGATTATCTGAATGCATTTTTATTTTTATCTCTTAATTCAACATTCATTTAGAAAATATGATAAAAAGTTGATAGATTGCAAAGTATATTGAATATATGTATAATAATTCATCGTACTATTAATAATAATCAAATTAATTACAGCACAAAAGTAGGAAATTAACATAAATTTATTAAGATAACGTTTTCAGCTATTCTATAGCTGAAAACATTATCTTAATAAACTTATGTTAATTTCCTACTTTTGTGCTATAATTAATTTGATTATATTGAATAATAATTAAAATAAAGAAAATTAATTTTATATATTAGTTTTGTATTTTATAATTATAATTCATAATTATGAAATGTTAGCTGTATCTTGCTAATAGATGATAATGCAATGGAGAGTGAAAATGGTGGACATTTCATATCATTATATTGGATTATGACAAATTTTTTTTATTTTTAAGTTTTATCTAAAATATAATTATATATTATTTTAGGAATTGAGTGGTGAATTGCCAATAGAAACTCCTTTATCTCCTGGAGAGCCAGTTCCCCAAGTTAGGCGAAGAATAGGTACTGCTTTTGCTCTCAGTGATCAACTGATTTGTAAATTGAAATCTAAAGAAGTAAGTAATAACCATAAATATATAAAAATAATGTGTATATATGTAAGTCAGCCATGTTGCCTGGCTAGTGCCATTGAGGGCCCATGGCTAAATAAAGAGGATTTGAAACAGCAACAAGTTTGAATTAGTTATAGAAATTGAAATGTTAAAGCATTATCTAAAGTGAACTAAGGATTGAGAATACTTTGAGAATTACAGTGAAAATAGTTATTTATTTAAAAATAATTTATTCATTATATTTTCAAATTATTATTGGATCCTGTGTATAGAAAATATTTAAGATTGTCCTATTCTCATAGATAATTGATATTCTCAATAATTTGGAAAGGGATTGAAAATATATGTATTTTATACTTTATTTTGCTTTCAAAGTACAGTAAATTCTCAATTATCCAGGATTGGATTATTCAGATTGCAGATTAACCATTGTTAATTCACAACTTTTTGAGATGTTTAATTATTGATATTTTATCTTAGATGTGACTTGTAAAAGATAAATGATTCACATATGTTCCCTTATTATATATTAAATAATTGATGATCAAAATTAGAATCAAAATAAAAATACTGCAATTATTTGCTTTCCATTTTGTATACAATTATAAATTATTCTTATGGTATTTATTTTTATTGTAGTATTAAACATAGAAATAATTGCATATTTAATCTAAATTATATCACACAACCTTTACTGTATTCTTGTTAGAATATCAAATTTTGTAAAATTATCTATCAATTCAAGATATCACTCATTTCCTGTAAGAGTGGCACAACTCAAAAATCGTGATTTTTCAGTAGATACTTTTAAAGATTTTGAAATGTACTAAATTCAATGAGTGCAACAATGACACAACATGCCTTCCAGAGGCAAGTTTTGCAAATTGAATTTTGGCACTTTACCAGGTGAAAGTATACCTCGAAGTTATTCCTTCTATGCCGATAACTCAAAACTCCCAATTTTTGAGTTGTGACACTCTTGTAGCAAATGAGTGATATATGTGTTACTGTAAAAGACCGTAGTCTGGTAAATCCTAGGTTTTACCGGTAAAACCTAGCTTTTACCAAAGTGGCTTGGTAAAAGTCCAAAGTATGCTTTAATACGATTCCATTTCGGCCTTTTACCAAGCCTTTGCAGTAAAACCTAGGAGTTACCAACGCCTTCTGGTAAAAGCCCGAAACGAGGGATTTAAATCGACCTTGAATAAAGCTGCGCACGCAATTTCCGTCGCGACACGTTTCTGTTCCCGCCTCTCCTTATTTCTGCCATTTGCAGTCTAGCTTCGAGCGAATTCCAACAAGTGTAAACGGCTACGATCTAAAATAGAAGCAGTTTATTTCCATTTTAACATATTTTGCGTTATTTATTTTGCTGAAAGGATACGAGTGATGTTATGCGTAAAAAGTTTTACATTTTGTCTGAATCTAAAAAAAAGCACGATAACAGCTTTTATTTAACAAATGAGAAATACACTTCTTTAATAAATGAAGTGAAAGAAGCAAAATGTGTGAAGGAAAAACAAACAGTTCATTACAGAAGGTTGAAACGCTATGATATTCTAAATATTGGAGGAGAGGACAAACTTATAGCA
>AYEL01075230.1:0-47196 GCA_000484575.1 Olivierus martensii | reverse complement strand
TACAAAACAAAAGTGAAAAACCAAAAATGGAATGACATTTCCGTAAAATTTTTGGATGTAGGAAGCGGGAAAAGTTATATAATTAAAACGTAGGAAGAGGGAAAGTTTTACATTGCAAGTATAGGAAAATGTTCGGACTTCCGAAAATAGACGTTTAAAGCGGGAAAGTTGTACGATATGGGAACGCACGAGCGGGGTTTCACTGTAGTTATAAAAATTTCTACTTATGCAAATGGTATAAGAAAATTAAAATTTTTATTACAAATTATACAGATATTCCCTGGTTTATGTAAATAATTGCGATTGGGATTTTATTATGAAAATCTAGTTTATGCAAGTCAAAGAAATAATTTCTTAATAAAATTATGAATTATTCATTAAACCAAAGTAATTTATGCATTAATTACTAGTTATATAGATAATTATTAAATATATTTTACCATGATTAAAATGAATATTAAATTGAAATTTTACATAGTAATTTTAATAGAACAAATGAACAATTACTAATTTTAACATAATTTTTTTTGTTTTATAATTTAATACTCTGTGTGTTAATAAAATATTGCATTTACATCTTAAAATTAAATTTTTTTTATAAACAATACATTAAAATTTTTCAGCTAAAAGATATTGAACAAAAATTAATAATTGCCAAAAAGCAAAGGGAAGCTTTAAAAATAAATCCTAAGATATCTTCTGATGGTAATTTTTTTTATATTTTGAATAATTTCTATTATAATAATTAAAAAAATATAATAATTTTTTAAAGATGTTAATGAAGAAAATGTTAGTGAATCAACAGATGAGTGTGGTAAGTATCAAGAAAATTAGAAATTTTGTTAAAATATACTGTATTTTTTTCTAATATTCATAAATATTAGTTAAAAATAATCAAATTTTAATTATTTTCAGATCACTTGTTTAAATATCCTACAACAAATTTAGATCTCTCAACTAAATTGTTCTTAAGACATTCATCAAAGTTGGAAGAAACAAATAATCATATTAATCAACTATTATTAGTAAGTATTTTTTATATTTACTCTTTCGATTTTTATCTTATTTCTGTTTTGAAATAAATTAATTAAATTTTTAACAAATAATAAATTATAATATGTACAACTAGTAACTGAATGGAATTTTTTATAATTATCAGTTTTGATTTCATACATATTAAAATTTTTCAATTTTGTTAAATTATATTTTTTAGTAATGTAGTTGAATGATCTAATTTTTACTGTTATGAATTTTTATTGAAATTATAAAAACAAACAGAAATAAAAAAATATCAATATATGATATAAATAATAATGTTTTGAAAAATATAAGCATTTGTCATAAATTTCATATAAAAAGATCAAGATTGATTACAAAATTGTTTTATTTACCTTTTCATCTTTTAAAAAATTATTAATTTTTTAATGACTAATAAAAACAAAGATGAGAAAATCATATATAATAAAGGAATAAGTGTGTGAAGTCCATGTTTCTACGCATGTGCGAACTCGACTGGAAGTGCTGCCGTTTATCATATATAATAAAGGAATAAGTGTGTGAAGTCCATGTTTCTACGCATGTGCGAACTTGACTGGAAGTGCTGCCATTACTATTTTCTCTCACTTCGAATCTTTAATTGCATCTTTTAGAAAATTAAATCTCATTCTCATTATAAATTTTGTTTTAAATTATTATAGTTTACTTCCTATTTATGTTTGTACATTTCTTTTTGTTATTTGACTTCAGTTTCTGGCTTTTTCAATTAAAAAAATGTTGACTGTTCCTGAACCCGAGGATTTGGTTTGCATTTGGCGTGCCGAGGCTACATATGCATTGCATTCATGAATGCATTTAAATAATATTTCATTTATTTCAGAAATTATAATTATTTTAAGATAATAATTATAATTATTATCATCCATGATTATTATACTTATTATACTTGGTCCCTGGTGGACCAAAATAGTCTTAAGTTTGTAAGAACTGGTGTACATGCTTTCTTTATCGTATTTTTGTTTTTATTATGGATGACAGGCTATGGTTGCATATAAGGGATCAACAGCAAAATCTCAAATTTAACAGATTAAAAAAAAGTTTATTTTTTGATGTATTTGGGCATGTAGTGGCCAATGGCTGACTAGTATAGCAATAATACAACATAGGCAATTAGTTTATTTCACAAGCAAAATAATTCAAACTTTTTAATATCATATACAATCAAACCTTGGTTCACAAACTTAATTTGTTTCTGTGGGTCATTCGTAAACCGAAACTATTTTTCCCAAAGGAATTAATGTAAAATGGATTAATTCAATTTTTGGACCCCAGATGATTGCTTATTTAAATTTTTATAACAGTATTTCATGCACAAGTTCTTAACACAAAATCAGTGGAAACCATTAGATCTATCTGAAAAAGATAAACACAACATTAAGCAGATCAAATATAGACAAAAAATTAATTTAGTTTTACCATACCTATATGTAAGAGAGTTGACAGCATAAGTGGAAGATGGTGAGGAAGTAAAATGTTATTGTTTGGAAGGGGATTCTCTTTTTTTTTTTCTCTTGGCACCACTTGACTCTGCTTCAGAGAGTCAAGTGGTGCCTTGGGTCTCTGTCTCACTAAAAAGTTGTCCAATGTGATTTATTTTTGCCTATGTTTTAAAATGTTTCTAAAATGACACATAGCATTATCATCGAAAATGTTTATGTGACAGCTTATGTATTTGTAACTCAAGACACAGTACATCATCCAAAATGCTTTGTTCGTAAACTGAATTGTTTGTGATCTCTGGCATTCGTAAACCAAAGTTTGACTGGTATATTGCCACTTGATTTTAGATGTTGCTAGTATAATATTGGTCTTGTATAGTGCTTGGTCTTTTCATAATGAAATTACATTGTGCCATAATATTAAAAAACATGTTCTTCATTACTGATTAGACTGATTTATTACTGAGATATTAATGTATATTGAAAAATGGATTTGAATTTGTCATTTTTTTAGGTCTGAAAACAATTCCAGTTGAAATTGCATAAATTGACATATTAGGGCATGTTTATATTTGTGTATATGTTAGCAAAGTATGCCTGACATTGCTCAGGCAAAGTTTGAAAACATACAGTATATTAGGAAAAACTTGATTTTGATTATTTGCATGTTGATTTTTTCTACAGTTTCAGTCATTCAGTTGTTTTTAATATAGCCTTCATAATTTCCAGAAGGTTCACAAATTTATGAACCTATTTATCTTTCTGCTCTTTGATTTGAAAAAAAATTTACTTGGAGGAACATTAAAATTCATAATGCTGTGCTGTTGTGTTCTATACCTATCAAAAATTGATTGTTTTAATACCAATCTTCATTGTATTGTTGCTAGAAAGAATTTTTTTTTTAAGTGGAAAATTATTTCATGCGTTGATTTCATTTATTATTTCAAACCTCATGTTTATTGAAGTATTATAATTCAGTTAGTTTGATGATAATATAACTGGGAGAAATTACTATTCTTTTTGAATTTATTATTATTATAAAATCATGAGATCATTTTTCAATATTATGATGACATCAATGATGTCATCATAATATTGAAAAATATTTTGATATTTATGTATTATTATGTTTGTGATGGCATGTATTTGCTACATTTATGAAGTCATGGAATTTTATGACAATATTTTGTATTCAAACAAAAATCATTTTGTCATATAATTTATTAATTATAGCATTTTGAAATCCTTTGGCTTTTTGTATCTAATTTTAATATGAATTAACCAGAGTATTAGATGACATCGTCATTGTGACAACATGATATCATGAATCAAAATCATCCAATGATGTCACCCATTGTTTTGTTGTGATTCTGTCATATTGTGATGATGTTATCACATATCCTAGTAAATTTAATTAAAAAACATAGACTATACATAGCACTATTTACTGACTAAACTGTTAAATTCTGTGAAATTTTTGGAATATTCATAATTACTTAACAATGATTTTTCTAAAAAATCACCAAATAGGCCAGTTATTTAAGTTATACAATTGTGGAGAATCAAGCAAAGTTTTGGTGGTTATAGCTTCTACTGTTTAGGAAATTACTTAATACAAACAAACAATTGAAAATATATAAAGTTTTATATTTAGAATATAAAACTTTATTTCATATCTTAAAGATATATACATTAATTTAATTCTGAAAACATTTGTAATTGAAATTTATTGAATTACATTTTTTAAATTTAAATATACTGTAAAGTTCAAATAAGGCATTTTGCAACAATACAAAATATATTCTAAAATAAAAGTTAAGTATTGTGCATTACAGGAATACCTCAGTTATTGCAGTTATTGTTGCCATGAAAAATACCGCAATAATCAAATCCGCAATAATCGGGATAAATAATGCCTGTAAAATAGGGGATCATTGCCAAGAATTTTTCAAATCTATTAATTAAATTTTATATATGAGATAAAAAAGAAATGTGTTAAACATGCTAATCTTCCTATACTTTTAAACCACAGCACTATTGAGCAGACCAAAAATTAGCTTAATACTGAAAGTAAACTTTATTATCTGGGCACAGGAGGATAAAACAGAAGAACTGCAAAGAAGCTTCGCAACAGCAAACTATGGGCTTACACTTATCGTCGAACAAAAAGAAGAGGCTAGAATACATTTTCTAGATGTCCAGATAATTTATGAGTCAAGTACCATTATTACATCTGTGTATAGGAAGCCTTCAAATATTGAAGTATTAATACCTGAATGGTCAAAAGACAAATGGAAATATAAGAAAGCTGCTATTAGGTCCTACCTGAACCGTGCTATAACACACTGTACCATGAAAGAATACTTAACAAGTAACAGCAGAAATAGAAAGAATAATGACGATAGCAACGAAGCATGGTTATTCATGGAGTCTTATAAATAAAACACTAAAAGAAATAAGATTAAAGAAAAATCCTGATACTAACTTAAGACAAAACAAACAGAATAGAAGAGAGTTAGAAAGGAGTTTGAGTGCGAAGGAGGAATATGAAGTAATAACAGATGACTTAAGCAGATACAGGACAGTGAAAGAAGTGTTCAAACTAAATAATAAAAAGCCCACCTATAGAAGACCTAACACAGTAGCAAACTTGCTAAAGAACTTGAAAGACAAATACGGCAGACTAGAGCAGTCAGGTGTATACCAGATACCTTTAAGAAACATAGACAAGCAAAGGGATGAAATATATGTAGGAGCCACGTCAAGAAATCTGAAGGATAGGCTTAATGAACGCAAAGCGGACATAAAGAAAGGACTCCAAAACACAGTGCTGGCTAGACGGGCATATGAGTACCACATCAAGATAGAATGGGAAGAATCAAAAATTGTTCAGAGGGTTAGCGACATAAAAGAATTACAAACGGCTGAGGAGATAAAAATCCTAGAAGGAACTGAAGATGGAGCGGTAATAAATGAAAGGCAATCATTGAACTTCCCATTGCCATGGAAGTTCCCCTTGAGTCACTGTTTAAATTAAAAAGATTTTTAATTGTTGTAAACAAATCTATATTAAAATATAGGGATTGTAATATTTATTAATGAAAGTGAAGTAAGAGACTAGTAACAAAGTAACCAAGAAAAAAAGGTGTCCGTACTGGAGGCAATGTTAATACTTTTAACCCTTATCTGTTTTTAGAAGGACTTAAGTGAAATAGACTGATTTTAAGTTTTATTTTTAATTTTGTTTTTATTTTTATCTATATGTTTATTTAACCGATTTGAATTTTGGTTCTTAAAAATTTTCAAATATTGTTCGATTCTTAATGTAAATGTTCCATATTCGAGAATATATAGAAAACAGTTATATATATGAGCTGATGAGGGCGTAGAATTCGCTGAAAACGTTCCTCAATAAAGTTTATTTTCAGTATTAAGCTAATTTTTGGTCTGCTCAATAGTACTGTGGTTTAAAAGTATAGAAAGTATATAACCTATCAGAGCAGTTAAGGCAAAGAATTTGACATGCTAATCTTCTAAGCTGATCACTCTGTATTTCTTTTTGATAGTTATAGATTTGATATCATCCTTGTTTCTTTTAGCATTCATTGTAGAGGTAAATAAGAAGAGAAATAAATATCCACATGCAATACTGGCTCTAGAAGCCCCAGCACTTTGATGCAGTTTCCTTTTAACATCTACTCAGCACCCTTACAATATTGAGGAAATGATAATTTTAGCACCCTCTTTCCTAAGGCACCCAGATGCAGTGCATCATCTGCTTACCAGGTTAAGTTGGTCCTGTTCACATGTACTTCAGGCAAAGGCTGACAGTTACTGGTGAATGTGAGCAGATGCTGTTGGATAAAAATGAAGAGCTACAAGATAGCTATCTGGAAAGTAAATGTAATTCTAGTTGCATATGTAGTGGACTACATCTTGTGGTTGCAATAATTCAAATTTGGAGTGTAATAATTGGAATTTTGGTATCAAATTATAAACTGCGATAAGGGGTTGAGAATCGTGATAATCGGGGTATTCCTGTAGATACAAAAATTTTACTGATTAGTAATTACAAGTTATTAATAGCAGAGAGAGAGACAATATGGTGATTTTATAAGTCTTATTTTTCTTTAGAAAGTAAATTAAAAATTAAAATGATAAATATAATGTATTATTAGAAATATTTTCAGTCCATTATGTGATCATTAACAACTGATGTCTAAAATATATTTTTAATAATTAAAAAGCAATTACATTAAAAAAATTAGAATCATTTCAAAAATTTGAATGTCATATCTTCCAAGTTTAAAATTACTATTGAAGAATAAATATACTATGACATTGTATAAATAAGAACTAAAATAATTGAAAAATTTAGAATAGTACTTTCCATAATGGATGTTGTGATACTGAAATATATCATGTAATAACTTGTGGAATGTAATGAACTTATTGATTCGAAAAGAATTAGTTCTTTCCAGAACTGTTTGTTTTTTGCTTACTTTTGAATGATTAAAGTTAAGGAATTAAAATAAGTCAACAAAATCATCATCATTAGTATACCATAACCTGTATGTTGAATGTCATACAAAAAATCTATTAAATACTTTTGTAACCTCATCAATACTGTATTAATATAATTATGTAATTATTATTATTATGATATATTGAGATGGTATACCCAATGTTGAGTGGGTATTATTTAAATGCAGTTAATTTATAAATAATAACTCAAGTATATTAGCCTGTAAAAGCTGTAGAAGCAATAAAGATAAGCCACATATATTGTTTTTACGTTAAGACTTATGACCATTTTGTATCAATGATAAAAAAATACAAAATTTTAGTAAATCTACAAAATAATCTCAGAAGATTGAATGTTGTCATTTTTAAATGTTTCAGCTAGAGGACTAAATGATATGGTATCAAGGTAATCTTTAACAGCATAATATTAGTAAATTTTCATAAAATTTGCTACTAATTAATTCGCAAAATATTAGTAGCAGGGACAGAGAGAAAGAGAAACAGACAACATGATGATCTTATAAGCCTTACTTTTCTTTGGAAAGAAAATTAAAAATGAAATTAAGATGATAAATAATAAAATAGTATGTAGAGATAGTAAGAGAGACATTTTTTTTTTCATTATATTAACATTAAATGAAACAAATAGATCTTTTTATTTGTAAATATGTTTTTTATTCCTCTTCTAAATATATATAAATACTATAATTATAGTACAAATTTTTTTTGTATTGGGTATCACATAGAATTTTGGACATATTAGGATATTGTCATGGAAAATTTAGAAGATAGAAATTGCAGAAATTCTTAAAATTTATTATATTTATGTAGATATCTTTATATGTTATGTAAAAATATCTGATCTATAAAAATATAAACCAAGTATTGAAATTTAGCTACTTAATTGATTAATTCTATATGAAAATATCATCATCCAAGCCTGATTATACTGAAATTTTCAGGAAATCTTAAATAATTTAAAAAAACATCTATATTTCGAATTTTGTCAAAATTAGTTGTTTATTAAATATACTTCTTACCTGTTTCTTTCATTTTGATATGATTATATATCAGTTTTTCAAAATTGGTTGAATGATGTTATCTGTTGAAATATTTGCATAACAAAAATAATATTTTTATATTTTTTATCGAATGGTAGAAGATAACACGCGATAATATATATATATTTTTTTTTTTTTCTCTCAAAGTTCTCTAGTTCTTTTAGTAATTAGATATAATGTTTCAAATTTTGCATTTTGTTTTATTAAATATTACTATCAAATAATAATGCTTAATTATTATTTAATATAAAATAAAAGTAGTTTGAATATCGGCCATAATAATTTTTATAATAAAAAAAATAAGTATTGAATTTAGTGTATCGTGTCTCTTGAAAAAATTTGCTTATTGCAATAATAAAATATTAACATAAATACTTTTTTATTAATCTGAATAATCAGTTATAGAGAAAATGTGTAGAAATTATAATAATTAAGAATTTGTTTTATGCTGTATTTGGATTGAAGATTGAAATATTTTATTATTTTACAATATTATATTAATCTTGTATAAACAAAACTAATTTTTAGAGCAAAAAATGCATAGATTTTAGAGAGTATATAGATAATTAAATATATTAATTTTTATATAATTATTTTCTAGAATTCTAAGTCACCATCACCAGCATTTACAAGTTCATCATCATCATCTGTTCATCTTATTTCACAGAATTCATCATCTGCACCACCTAGTCCAACCAAACATCGTCATAATTTTTTACAAGAGCCAAATCCATATAACTCTATATCTCATTCAGCAACACTAAGGCCAAGAAAAAACTTTTCCCGGGGCAATGGATTGAATAATGATGTCAGAGATTCTTCTAATATAGCTCGTACTCATTCTGTATATTCAACTAGTTCAGAATATGATAACATTAGCTGTAGTAGTGGAAGTATGATATCTCTTAGGGTACCATATCAAAACAGGTTAGTTGAAATTAAAAGTAGTCTTCAAAAAAATAATTTTATTGGGAGTACAAATTAGTTTGGTCCGTTTTTTTTTTTCGTTTTTTTGTGGTCAAAAATGCATTTATTTCAGAACAAAATGAATGAACAGATTAATCAAAGTATTGTCCATTGCTGGCTACTACTTTTTCCCACCTCTCAGGCAATTTTCGAATTCTATCTCAAAAAAATGCCTCATCTTTTGAGGTGATCCAAGTTAGGAGCCAATTTTCGATTTCTGCAAAAGAAGTGAACCAGTGACCTGCCAAATCATGCTGCATCCGTCAGAACAACCAGTAATCAGAAGGAGCAATGTCTGGAGAATACGGCTGGTGTGGTAAAATATCCCACTTGAGCATTTCCAAATATTTTTTTACGACATTTGTGAGTGTTGTCATGCAGAAGAATAACTTTGACTTTGCTCGTATTCCGGCCGTTTTTCTCGTAATGCATGGCTAAAACGAATAAATTGTAGTCTATACCGATCGCCCATAATGGAATCGCCAGGTTGTAGCAGCCCATAGTATACAACACCCTTTTGGTCCCACCAGATACAGAGCATGACCTTCAAACCATGAATATTCGGCTTTGGTGTTGATGTTGAGGTCAATGGCAATGATTGACAGGGCATAGCATTTTTCTCGTAATGCACAGCTCAAACAAATCAATTGTAGCCTATACCGATCGCCCGTAATGGAATCATCAGGTTGGAGCAGCTCATAGCATACAACACCCTTTTGATCCCACCAGATACAGAGCATGACCTTGGAACAATTTATTTTTCAATATAAACAAAAATAAGGGCACCAGACCCTGTCAATAACGTTATTGACGACGGAGTTGTAGCAGATCTTCGGCCTATCAAGTACGTTATTGTACGGAGTGCAAAGGGTTAAAAAAAATGAAATTTCGAATTTTTGTTATAACTTTTTTCTTTTTAACTTTTCCACATGAAAAGTGGATTTTGTGCATCATATATTCTGTCCTGATATCATTTTTTAATTTTGGATTAAGAATCAAAATAAGAAAAAATTCAGAATGTCATTATGCCTAATTTGCATTATTAAATTTTATTCATTTTTTTAAAATTAATAATATTTTCTGCATAGAATAAAGAAAATTTTTATATATTGGGAGTACAAATTAATTCAGTTTGTTTTTTGTGGTCAAAAATGCATTTATTTCAGAAAAAAGATGAAAACAGATTAATCAAAGTATTGTCCATTGCTGGCTATTACTTTCACCTCTCAGGCAATTTTCAAATTCCATCTCGAAAAAATGTCTAGTCTTTTGAGGCGATCCAAGTTAGGAGCCAATTTTCGATTTCTGCGAAAGAAATGAACCGGTGACCTGCCAAATCGTGCTGCATCCGTCAGAACAACCAGTAATCAGAAGGTGCAATGTCTGGAGAATACGGCGGGTGCGGTAAAATATCCCACTTGAGTGTTTCTAAATATTTTTTTACGACATTTGTGACATGAGGCTGAGCATTGTCATGCAGAAGAATAACTTTGTCCTAGCAGCCCATAGTATACAACACCCTTTTGGTCCCACCAGATACAGAGCATGACCTTCAAACCATGAATATTCGGCTTTGGTGTTGATGTTGAGGTCAATGGCAATGATTGACAGGGCATAGCATTTTTCTTCTTGGGGTTGTCGTAGAATATCCATTTCTCATCCCCAGTCACAATCTGATGTAAAAAACTCTTTCTTTGTTGCCTTTGAATCAGCTGCTCACAAGTGAAAAATCACCTTTCAATGTGTTGACCTTGGAACTGTGAATATTTGGCTTTGGTGTTGATGTTGAGGTCGATGGCAACGATTGACCAGGCATAGCGTAGTATTTTCTCTACTTGGGGTTGTCATAGAATATCCATTTTTCATCCCCAGTTACAATCTGATGTAAAAAACCCTTTCTTTGTTGCCTTTGAATCAGCTGCTCGCAAGTGAAAAGTCGCCTTTTGATGTCTCTCGGTTTTAGTTCATAAGGAACCCAATTGCCTTACTTTTGAATCATTCCCATGGATTTCAGTCGTACGGAAACTGCTTGTTGAGTCACTCCAATTGATTCTGCAAGCATCTCTTGCGTTTGACTCGAATCTTCATCAAGTAATGCCTCCAATTCTTCGTCTTCGAATTTTTTTGGCTGTCCAGAGCGAGGCTTGTCTTCAACGCTGAAATCACCATTCTTGAAATGTCGAAACCATTCCCTACACAATTTATCAAATTGGAGCATTGTCATCATAAACTTCTACAAGCATTCAATGCGTTTCAGCTGCACTTTTCTTCCAATTAAAACAGAAAACTAAAACCTCCTGCAAATGCTGCTTAGTGTGGGGTCGGCTTCTGCAAACACCTCTTGCGTTTGACTCGGATCTTCATCGAGTAATGCCTCCAATTCTTTGGCTTCGAATTTTTTTGGCTGTCCAGAGCAAGGCTTGTCTTCAACCTGAAATCACCATTCTTGAAACGTCGAAACCATTCCCTACATGATTTATCAGTTGGAGCATTGTCATCATAAACTTCCACAAGCATTTGATGCGCTTCAGCTGCACTTTTCTTCCAATTAAAACAGAAAATTAAAACCTCCCGCAAATGCTGTTAGTTAACACAAAATTTGACGTATTCAACACAGAAAAAAACGTTTTTGTTTGAATCTAAAAGCGATATAAACTGAATATTATTGACAGATATCTAACCTCTCTGAAATAAACAATATCAGGTGTCACGATAAACATTCGTAACAGACAGCGCCATCTTTTGAAAACGGACTGAAGTAATTTGTACTCCCAATACTTAAATTCTGGATCGTGTTGTGCTTCAAATAATACCAAATACTTAATAATTGTAAAGAATTTTTCCAACTAATGAAGATTATTTAAACTACTGACCATTAAAATTGCTACACCAGGAAGGCGGCAAGCCACACACATGAAATTTGCATGACAGATAGAACATGCTGTGATATGCAAATGATTAGATTTTCAGTGCATTCATGCAAAGCAAGCGGCGGTAGCGACACCTACAACATGTATAAAAGCAGAGATTTGACAGCAGGTTTCTCATATCCAAATTGCATTTGAACATTGTTTGCGGCTAAGATAGTTGTTATAATGCCTTATGTAAGAAGAAGAGATGCCTACCAGCATGTGTCAGGCTTTGCTCTTAGAAGGATGGTAGCCTACCGGGATTGCGGTTTATCGTACCGCAATATTGCTGCTTGGGTTGCTCGAGATCCCATGACTGTCCACAGAATATGGAATCAATGGGTTCAGGAAAGTCAGATGGAATGTCGTGCAGGATCTCAGCGGCCCCCATCACTAACAGCCGAGAAGACAGACATCTTATCTGATGGCCACAAGGGATCGTACAGCCACGTCATGAACTCTGAGTCGAGAAATGGAGTCATTTGCAAGACAACAAGTTTCTGCTAGAACAGTTTGATGAAGTTTGCAGCAGCATGAACTGTCAGCACTGCGACCATGGCTTCGGCTATTCTTGACACTGCATCACAGACAGGAGCGCCTCTAATGGTGTGATCAACGATGAACCTGGATGCAGGAATGGCATCACGTCATCTTTTCAGACGAATCCCGGTTCTGTATACAGTACCATGATGATCTCATCCGTGTGTGGTGGCATCATGGAAAACGCACATTGCCAGCATGCATTCGACATCGTCATACTGGCCCATCACCTGGAGTGATGGTATGGGGTGCCATTGGATACACGTCTCGATCACCTCTTGTGCGCATTCCCGGCACTTTGAACAGCAACTGTTACATCTCTAATGTGTTAAGGCCCGTGGCTCTGCCTATCTTCGAGGCCTCCCTAACGCAATGTTTCAGCAGGACAATGCACGACCGCATATTGCCCATATTGTCCTGATCTTCCTTGCTACAGAACATGTTCGACTGTTGTCCTGGCCAGCACATTCTCCTGATCTCTCACCAATTGAAAACGTGTGGTCAATGATTGCAGAGCAACTGGCATGCCACCACTCACCAATCACTACTGTCAATGAACTGTGGCATAGTGTTGAAGCTGCATGGACTGCGGTACCATACATGCCATACAATCTCTGTTTGACTCCATGCTCAGGCGGATAAATGCTGTTATTGCTGTCAGAGGTGGCTGCTCTGGATACTGATTTCTCAATATCTATACATCCTGATTTCCTGTAAATTGAATCACTTGTTCTTTCCACTCTCATTTATATGTCCAATAAATATCATTGTTATTTGCATTCCTTCCTGGTGTAGCAATTTTAATGACCGGTAGTGTATTTTCTAAATTGATCTTCCTTTTATTCTTCTTCTTTTCTTTCAAAAATTGTTTAATCCCAGTTAAAAGCGATAATGTATACAGCTAAGGAGAGAGCAAAAGCGAGTAGTAGCGTTCAGAAGCCCCTCTTCGGCTGTATCTGCCTGGGGTTTTTTCTTCCTGATCCACCCAATCACATCAGTGGAGAGAGAGGTTCGAATTCGCTTTTGACCTAATTTGGTCAGGCGGTTCCTCCCCTTCTCCACTGGGACTGGCTGGTGGATCCATCTGACAAGAAAGTTTATAACATAATTTTTCCCAAGTTGTTTAGCTTAAAGACGTTATAGCTGTCTGCAATTAGATCTCCATTTCCTCTCTCCAGGCATATTTATGGGTGTGTTTGTGAAAGTTTCACATTCTTTGTTCTCCCCCTAACCTAAGGATTGTTTAAAGTTAAATATTCCCCAAATGAATTTGTTAGTTTTACACTTAAAATTTGATTATTAATTTCAACAATTCAAAATAGCATATGTAATATTGACAAATTAGTATAAAAAAATTAAAAGTCATTAACATTATAAGATGGGTTTCAGTTGCATTTGTAATCATCATTATATAATATTTAAAAATTAAAGATATTCAAAAATAATCATTACAATAAGAATAAAAAATCACACAAATTAAGAAATATTAAACAATAGTTAAAAAAGTTCAAAGTTGACTCTGCAAGACAAAGGAGGCAGTTCTAGGAAAGATGATCTTGTTATCTGGTAATTGGATCTTCAGTTTAGTTCTCCAGCAACGGTCAAAGTTTTCGTGTACATCTATTGTTTGCTGTTTAGAGATTGTTTTTCAAAGTTAAAAAAAAATTAAACTGCAGGAAATTTTTTGTATCTTGATCCGGGCCCCACATTAGTTAACACAAAATTTGACATATTCAACACAGTAAAAAACAAGGTTTTTGTATGATTCTCAAAGTGATATAAACTGATTATTATTGACAGATGTCTAACCTTTCTGAAACAGACGATATCAGCTGTCACTATGAAACATTCATAATAGACAGTGCCATCTTTTGAAAATGGACCAAACTAATTTGCACTCTTAATATTTGTATTTTAATTGATATAAAAAGAAATTTCCCCATATTATAAATTTTTACTTTAATGAATTGCAATAATATATTTGTTTTCAATATATAAAGAAAATTTTCTCTTTTATAAAAAATTACTCATTATCAGTCAGTCTGCTACCATATGTGGTTATAAATTCTCGCACAAAATTCGAATAACTAAATATCACAAGAATGGAAAATATGCAGGTTATATGTGCACATGTCTTTATTGGTATGTTACCTTCTTGTAAACAAAAGATTTTTCCAAAATCTTCAATAGAATGAAAATAATGAACAAAAATGTCATAAAAACAATCTTGTCAGAATGCAGGTTTGCAGCTAAATTTAGTAGGAAAGAGACCATGTGAAATTTTTATGTTGACACAGGAATTCTAAAGAACAGTATATGATGTAAGTAGGTATATGGAAACCAACATTGTTAGTAATAGAAAAAAAATCTGTTAGACTGATAATGAAAAGAATGTCAAAGGCTATTAATGTTCTAGGTGCATGAATTCAACAAAATTCTTGCTACAAACAAAAGAAATTAACCCTGAAAATGAATATTTAAGGATCAACAATTTTTCCCTTAAACAAGACTTTTTAAACTTAAAGCTTTAAAGCAAAGGATATACCATTTTTTAAGTGATCAGCAAAAGAAGAATCAAGTAAAAAAAAACATGCACTATTGAAATAGTACATTGGTGACAACTACGAAAACATTCTTTTCACTGATGTAAAAGTCTTCATTATTGAGCAAAAGTTTAATAAGCAAAATGATTAAGTCGAGAAAAAATTCCGAGATTTCGAAAAAGTATCAAAACCTAGAAGCTAGTTTCAGCAATGGTGTGGTCTGGAATCAGTTGACATGGAAAAGTAAAGTTGCACTTTGTACCACAGAGAATGAAAGTGAACAGAAAAAACTACATAGAAGAAATTCTAAAACTGATTGTATAGCCACTGAACACTGGTCTTTCCAATCATATCTGGTCCTTCCAACAAGACTGTTCTGTCACACAAAGCCAAAGTTACCCAGAGGTGGCTAATCCAGCTTGTTCACAACTTCATCTCTAGTGAAAAATGGCCTGCTGCTTCAGATTTGAATTCATTAGATTACAGTGCATGGTAAAGAGAGGAGCTAAAGTGGGTGCAAGACCCTTTAGAAGTACAACGATCTGAGGAAAGGTCTTCTCCGCAAATGGGAGAAATTTCTTTTGGAGAGTTTGCATAAAGAAATATATAAATGGCCAAAGAGATTATGCAATTGTATCAAAGCAAGAGGAAACTTCTGAGTGACCAAATTAATATTTTTAATTTATATATATGTCTCTTTAATATCCTAAATAATTAAATTTATTCTTAAATAAAAAAAGTTGTGATAAAACTTTTCTGTGAGAATTTATGACTACATTGAGCAGTTTCTTCAAAACAATGAATATATCATAGACAACAAACTAGTTTTTCAAACCTCTCAATTTTTTACTAAAGTACTTTTGGAAATTTACTTGTCATACCCAAAGTATGAAGATAGATTAATAAGTAAGATCTCTAATCCTCTAACAGTCAGTTTCACCAACAACATTTAATTTTAAATTCTCTAAATTTACAGTTTATTATAATTTGGCATATAAATGACAGTTTAAAAGAAAATCATTTCATCAGTGAAGTTAAATTAACATATCTTGAGTGCAATTTATTACAAGAAATGCTATTGGTCAATATTGTTTTACCCATGTTACATAAAATGCATTAGTAATGGCTGCCAATATGAAAGTGCAACTAATTTGAGAACAATTTTTGTGCAGCCAAAAAATCATTGGTCATAGATTTGCTTGAACATTATTAGGATATTATTGAAAATAAATAATGGCATAATTTCAAAGAAATGTCTGCTGCTTAGAATTGCTTAATTTCACAGTTGATATCAATAGGATGTTAAACAACTAAATGTTTGACAATTTAAATGTACTTATTATGAAAAAGTGAAACGAGTTATTATTCAAATATAAAACAGTTGAGGTGATGTTAGTGTTTTTTAGTTATTAAGATATTAAGGGCCATTTGTATGGCTTTTGATCTAATTGGTAGAATAGCTATTGGTAAAATAGTTTTAACACGTTCAAAAATCTAAAGATTAAGTACAAAGTGTTGCACAAGGCATAAGTTAGCTATCAGCCAGATAGCATGAAGATGTTACTGCACCTGCACTTTACCATAGCAACTCATTTAAGCATGAAGATGTCAATTAAGTTATTTACTGTTTTCAATATTTGCATCTCAGCTTTTATCAATAGTTTATTTATTTATCCATATGTATACATATTGATCAGTTAATGGCAAATATAGAATACATTCCTTACCATTAGCTTTGTTATAATAATCTATCATTTTTCAAAGCACAGGATATGTAGCATTTCTCTTAAAAGCTATAGAACTATCCAACTCTTTGTTCTTCAAGCTACTTACAGATCTATCATATACCATAGTATGGTACATAAGGAGATCTGCATCTGGAGAGAGGAGTACAAGTGAGCAATGACATGGCACAGCACAGAGGCTTTTTTATAGATATCACACACAGGAGAGTACAAAGTAGACTTTCACATATTTTAAGTCTTCTTTCACATTAGGTGAAAGAAGACTTAAAATAAGGGAAAAGTTTCTTCTAATATTTCTCTGACAATTGCTAGCAGCTATACACTTTTAAAATAAAAACTGATAGGAAAATTATATGAGGGAGAAAATTTGCAAATGCATACAATATTATGTAGATAATATAAAATGTAATATTCTAACAGGAACATGTGAGATTGTGGGTGTTGTAATTGACAGCCGAATATGGATTTCTTTCTATACTTAATGCTACAGTAAAAAGAAATATTGCAAAAATAACAGATAATTAATGTTTTATATTTTGTATACAGAGTAAAATTAGAATTTTTAATTTGATTTGATTCTAATTTTGAACATAAAATATTTAACATGTAATAAACAAAATTGAGATGTTAATAAATGTTTGAGATATCACATCTAAGTTACACAGTCAATATTTAATATAATATTTCATATATTTTTATAACAAAAATTACTTGATTAATTTTGATAAAGAAAAACTAATTTTACTCATTGTAACAAATAAATTGCTGGTTATAAGAAATAACTTTTTATATGAAAGTATTGTCATAGCTCAAACTTAGAATTAGTATTTACTAGTTATAATTGTTATCTCATTTCCATGCTCATTATAAATGAGTTTTATTGTATGTTATATTTAATATTGAAATCAGTGATAGTTCCATCACTTAAATTTAACTGAATGGAAAGTAAAATCAGTCAGTTGCACTGCCTAACTGAAATCCTAGAGAGAACAATGCATTGTTATTATTTTTTTATAGTTTTCATTAATTTTATAATTATTATGTAAAATATTTTATTAATTTTTCTTATTTTAATGTTTTAGATTTGAAGCATCAGTAGATATAGAAGGATCTAATACATATAATGTACCTAATAGAAGAACAAGTCAGGCTTTTGAAAGTCAGGAAGATATATTGGGACCTTTGTCAGAAAGAACTGAAAGTCAAGGAATTATATATAACAATAGTTTATTGAGAAAGAAAATATATTTTCCAGATCAATATTCAAGCAGAGAATCTATAATTTATCAACATCCATACAATGCTCAACTAAAGAAAGATAGTGAACAGCCTCTTTCTTCTAAATCATTTTATTTACGACAACAGTTTTCTGGACAGATAGATTCGAGAAGTCTTGATAATTTAGACAATCCAGAAATAAATCATTCATTGCTTAAGAATTGCCTCTCTTCTCAGAATCTTTTAACTAATTCATTTAGGGAAAATGCTAAAATTGTGTCAATACCTGTTTATAATGAAATTCCACATATTCAATCAATGCAATCTCATATTAGTGAACCTGAATTGAACTGCTTAGTTAATTGGCAAGAAAGTAAAATAGAAAACGATTTACCCCTTAGTTTAAAAGACAGAAGAAATAAAAGTGGACCAGCATTTTTTAGTAGTAATTTAGGATTGCAATATTCAAATATTAGAGATTCAGATAAAATCTCTCCAGTAAAACAACAGTTTAGTTCTCAATGTGATCTCTATTCATCAAGTACACTTGTTCAAAGCCCAGTATCCAAAACAAAGACAAAAGAATGGACTGAAACTAATTTAGATAGCCCACTTCCATCTTCTCCAAATAAAATAAAAGATACATCCTCAAAGGATCATAATAATACTATTTCAAATATTAATATTGATGTTAATTTGGATGCAAATATTTCTGTTAGAAGTTCAGAACATTTATGTATGTCTCCTCCAAATACAGCCCATGAGATGCTTGATCCTGGTCCAGTAATGCACACAGCAACAGAAGAAATAAATTTATCTCCAAGTGTTGCTTCTCACTCATTTCAATCTGGAATTGAAGTGAATGTAGTCAGTGTTGGACATTTTCAACCTTACTGGGAAGAAACAAAACCATATGAAATGGCTGATTTTTATAAGTACAGTACAAAACACAGGAAAAGACAGTCAGATATTAATGTACAAAATATTCAGGAACAAGATGAATTGCAATTTAAAATTCAGAATTGGGATGATAATATCCAGTTATCCCAAACAACAGAATTGCTAAATATCTCACCAATGAAAGATGAAGTCTTTCAAGAACAAACAAATTGGTCTCCTAACTTTTGTCAGTTCAAAAATGCACATTCTCAGGGAAAAAATGTAAATAGGTAAGTGGCATTATTTTTTTTTAATTTCTTTGAATAAATAAATTTTATTTATCTATTTTTGCCTTTTTCACTAAAAAAAAATGAGAGGCAAAAATGATTTAATATAAAAATATTCATTCTATCCAATTTGACATGTAAAAATGAAATTTGGTTTACTCTGAAAAACACCAATTGAAGGCAGTTAAAATGAATTATCTGTGTGGGAATATCAAGACAGCTTGTATAGATATTCCCCTGTTTATAAGATCCCAATTTATATGAGCAAGAATAATTTGCATTGAAATTCTAGTTAATTGCTACTCTTCATTTATCAAAAACATACAAACAAAAGTTTGAAAGTGAAATGATGCATGCTTTTGGTACATTTTAAATATTTTATCATCAGACATCATATGTATTTCACATATAATAATTTGAAATTTTAAAAATGTTTAATAAATATTTGTTTATAATTTATGTTGTTTATTTCTAAATATTAAACTAAGTAATGTGTTCTATTAAATGTGTTTTATTAAATTCTTTAAAGAAAATCAGATTTTATTTAAATTGAAATATCCACAGACAGATACACAAACATCTAAACCTGATATCAAGTTTTCAATGAATGCTGATGAATTGATATTTTTCATTGAATTTATATATACAGGATGTTCTAAAAGTCTGGAATCATAGAGGATTTTATAGAATATGTTCAAAATGGCTCCTGTCATTCATAACACAAATCTAGTTGATACTGCCATTTTCCATTAACACTTGGTTGATGATGGCAGGATCATCAATCTGTTGACATGGTGTGCCTGATTCTAAATGCCAGATGCTGTAGATCAACAATCTATCTGGATAGAGAAGAAGAAAAGAATTCACTATGATTCCAACTTCTTGGGACACCCTGTATTTATTTTATGCATACAAATAGAATATTGTATCATTGACTTTTTTCATTATGAAATATTTTAATGATTATTGTTTTTCACAAAAATTTCTCTCAAAATTATTGAAGAAACAGTAGGTTCAGTAAACCTTTGCTAATCTGGATTAATTGGGGAAAGGTCATTCAAATTAAGTGAAAATCTGGATTAGTGAAGCAAAACATAGTCTCAAAAGACAAAACTTAGATCCTAAATAAATGAAAAATTTAATGATATAGGTAGTGGTGATGAAAATAAATACAAAAATGTCACTGTGTAAAGCTTTTATTTAAAAACTATAAAAAGACAAGTACAATTCATTGATAGAAGAGTCAAAAGTTGTAAATAATCTCTTCTGAGATGAATTTTTCATATTTTGATCTGGATGGATTATCTGATATCCAGATTAACAAGGGGTTACTGCATTAACTTTAAGAATTTTTCTTCTTCCTGAGTTTTATGTCACTTTCTAACCAAAGATTATAAATCAATGATGTCATTCTCCCATTACACAATAGACTATCCACATCCAAGATTGGGTTTGCCATCAGATAATTGATGATGTGATATATGTAAATTTGGGATCAGATTTGATCTAATATTTCCAAATGGAAGTCTACCTAGTACACTTTCATGTGATCAGGAGCAAATTTATTAGGACTATATGCTAAGAAAACTCCTTTTTTTAAATATTTTATTGCTTTCTTAGTTTGTGCTCTGAATGTATCCATATGAATGGAATAAAAACTTTCAGCAGGGTTACATTTTATTTAACAGAAATAAACTTTTACAACTGAATAATATTTTCAGTTTGTTCAGCTTTCTTTAGTTAACAGAATACAAACGAAATATAAATAAAACAAAAATTTTTTTTTTTATTCTAATGCATATATATATATACATACTACACACACTTGTTCTATTTTATTTTTTGTTGACTTCAGATAGTTGAATAAGTCAAAAGCTTTATTCAGTTGTAAAGTTTATTTCTATTGAATAAATTAGCCTGACTGAAGGCTTCTATTTTACACAGTTTTTTGCATTTTTAAAATATGTTATGATAACTTTTGTTAATTATTGAAGTAATTTTGTTATCATTAAATTGTGATTACTTTTTACTTAAATATACATTTTAGCATATTTATGTAAAAAGTGAGGTACATTTTTTGAGATTGGGAATGTGGTATATTTTTGATTTATGAGAATTAGATTGATTTTAAAACATTTTTTAGAAATGCATCATGCTTATAAATTAGTAAATGCATATACTTTTTTACTCTAGTTGATTATGTGCAATGAGGAACTGTTTACAATAAATGCATCAACAATCTTTGGATTCATTAGTGAAATAGCCATATTTATTACATCATTCATTGTGATTTAATATTATTGTTATATTACAGTTTCTATAGTCTTCCTTTTGAGTTATGTGATAACAATAAATTCCAGTATATATTATGAGTGTGGTGCTTGTTTGAGTTATAGATAATACTGAATTCAAGGGAGTGATAGTGATGATCATCCTTCCAGCAGTATGCCTGATTATTACTCTTTATTATAGTTATAGCTTATTCTAATACATAAAAATAAAAGTAATTCAAAGACTATACAGCACTACTACCAGCTAAGATTAACTTTATTTTGTGTAATGTTAAATAAAGTTAATCTTAACTGCTAATAGTGCTGTATATTCTTTGAATTTCAGGAATAAGTGTAAGCAGTATATTTAATAGTTTATAAAATAAAAGTAATTTTTTGATCGATTATATATATAATTACAGTACAAATAAAACTAAATACACACAATTGTGTGTTATTTAATCAGTGTTCACTATTACAAGAATAAAATGTAAAAAATGTTCAGAATTGCATTTCTATTTTAATAGTTTTATAGTAATGCACTCTTAATTAAATAACATTTTTATAAAAAAAAACTATTACTGTACAGTGCATTATTTTCTTAGTATTGAAGATTATAAATTGGAAATTTGCAAATCAAGGAGTGATTATTTAATATTTATATAATATACAGTAGGTTCCCAATTTATATGGTTTTGAATCTTGATTTCAGAAATATGCAGATGCATAAGTTATGTATTATGCTAGATATCTATAAAACACAAAGAAATTTATTTTTCATGAAAAAATTTATAACACAGATTTTCATATTTCTGCTTATTATTTCCATATAGCTATTTCGTTTATCATCATATCATTAATATACTGTACTAAATATTGAATTTAATCATTGCTGAACTTGCATGATTTTCAGTTTACATGGAAATTTTAGAACAAAACTAGTAAGGACGCTCAGCATTGCTTGGAAATTTTCGGTATAAAATAGTTATGCCATCAATATGCTGGCACTCTTGCTAGTAACAAAAAAAAAATTAATTTACATGAATTTGTAGATTATACCAATGTGAATTAAAATGCCAAATTATACAGGCCACTTTAGCTGCTGCTTTTTTAAGGTCTAATACATGCTGCCCAACATTGTATCCCCTGGTTGGATTGAAAATTAGAGAACTGCAATTAAATGTGCCAGACACAGATCCTGTCAATTTATAGACTTTATGTATCAGTTTATAATAAACCCTAGAGAAATATAATTTTCCATACATTTAATTTATTATAGCATTTGGATGGCTGATCACAGTTATGTCAAGTCTTTCTGATGATTTATTATAGGGTGATGTCATCTATTGTTACATCACCATTACATCTTATAACTCATTATAGAATTTGGAATCCATTGGTTTTTTTGTGTCCATTTTTACCATTGACTTGATTTAGCTAGTGTATTATGTAGTAATGTGATATTGTACAACAAAGGCATTTTATGACATCATCATTTGTTCCACTGATTCATGCCAGTCTCCCTTTGACATCCTTCTGAATTTGTTCTGAAGAATTCAAATGAAGGCATTTTTCTTGCCATTCTAAAATGATCTACCCCTGAGGCTATATCAACCCAAGAGAGCCTATGTTTGCCACAGGGCTGTGAGAAGCTTTAAATCAAGTTTGGTTCCAAGGAAACATTCCAGGAACATTCATATCTTTATATATAAATGTTCTCAAAAACATTCATACAGATATGATTCGACTGGTGTATTTGATGACATCACACACACTAATCATTTTGTGATACCATATATTGTTAAATCGCAATGATATTGTAGATGCAACTGTGATGTCATCCTAAATCAAACAAAATTTTAAAGTACTTATATGCAGTATTATTATTGTCATGGCAACCCAAAATGACCTGTCCCTGGGGTTATTACAAATTTCATAATTTTTTGGAGAGTGAATCACTTCCTACTGTATCTGGAAATGCCAAATGATACATGTGGACAAACAAATATAGATAGATAATCCATTGCCCCCTCTGCTGTGTAGTATAGATGACTTTAAAAGTACAGGACTTATTCTATATAGTGAGGGACCGGAGTTGGGTCCAAAAATGTTTTACCACATTAAAGTTCTGTTAGTCCTTGCTATCAGTGCTGTGTGAACTTTGATCTTACCTTAGAATTCAGTTCTAAAATTTTTTAACCCCTGCCATTGTAAGTTGCAAAATGATCAGAAGTCAAAAATGTCCAAAATTTCTGGAATTCTCATCATTAATGTTTATACTAAAACAGTATATATTATATTAATAAACATAAAGAACACAAAACTACAAGAATCAGACACAAAAAAGGATGATTTCCATATATCAGATCATTGGTTCTGGGAATCAAACCTAAGTTAGTTGCATTGATCAATAGCAGAATTTATTGCATTGATCAATAACAGTAATATCACTTTCATCAGCATAAATTGGCCATAACTCAAGGACTACTAGTATTTGAGATCAAGAAATTATCATATTTAATTATGTGCACTTACCTTAATTTTTTGTCCTGGCTTTGATATCTTGAATATGAATAGTATATGTATGCATTATTGTTCATATTCAAGATATCAAATGAATAGTTAATGTTCTATCAAATTAAAATAAATGCAGGCAATCCTACATAATTTTAAAGGAATAAGTCAGAAATTACAATAGGAAAACATGATTGGAGTAATTGTATGGAAAAAGACTAATGCAAATAGAAAACATAGTCATATATTTTGTTTTATAAGAAGTTTTATTTTTTACATAATTATATTGATGATTATTATTATTATTTTATAGTACATCAATGTGGGCACGGAATAACTCCAGATCAAAGTGCTATGTCAGATGCGAGTCAAGACATGGCAACTGTAATGTTTAATGGTGTGTTAATTGTCTGTGTCAGTGCTGAGAAACTTTCTTAACTATGTTGCATGTATTGAGTGGTGATGCTTTTTGTAGAGCAGTGCTGAGAAACTTTCTTACTATGTTGCATGTATTGAATAGTGATGCATTTTGTAGTATTATGTATGTCTTGGGATATAGATCTAAAGTTTTGAGGCTTTTGTGTAGTGTGTGAGGGATTACTTCTGTTGAGGAAATAATGATGGTTAATGTGACTACCTTTTGCATTCCCAAAGGTGCTTAATTTCTTGTGAAAGTTCTGTGTATTTGCTAATGTTTTGGGTGAATGCATCCTGGATATTGTGTGTGTTGGGTATTCTGTCTATAATGTAGGTAACTTTGTTTTGCTTGTCTATGAGAGTGATATCAGGTCTGTTATGGTACAATACTTAAAAAGTCTCCATTCTCTGCTATAGCTTTCCTTGTTCTTGGGTCAACCTCAATGTATTTGCCTATCTAGACTTTAGCATTTAAAATGAGATAAAAATGCAATGTCCAATACAAATACTGATGATAAACTGATTTTGAAAAATTATTGGATTAAGTAGACCATCTCCAGTGCAAAAAAAGAAAACTCAAGTCTGATACTGAAAAAAGTAAACCTACAAATATATCACATATAGTGATACTGAAAAAAGTAAATCTACAAATATATCGCAAATATCAAATTTTCAATGGAATTTAACAAAACTCTAATAGAAGTTGAATGTTTTGACAGAAAATCTAAATTAAATGTTAGAGAAGCCATCTCTAAATATCCTGAAATTGTAAAAGATTTTGAACGTTTTGACAGAAAATCTAAATTAAATGTTAGAGAGGCCACCTCATAAATATCCTGAAATTGTAAAGGATTCTATACTTCTTGTTACAGCTCTGCCTCCAACACAGGTCAGCATAGAGAGACTATTTTCCTCACTCCGTTTGATCAGAGAACTGCAATGACAGATGAACTTACTGAGGCTATTTTGTTAATTAGAATCAATACTTAAATTTAATTTTGGAATTTACCTATTTGGTATGTAATTAAAATTTTAAACTCTAAAAGGAATTTGTAACAATCTAAAAGGAAGCTTTTACTTTTTAATTCAGTGTTAATTTTATTTTAATAGGCATTTATACTAGTTAGAACTTGGAATAGTTAGTTAGAAATTATATTTAAAGTAATTTTCGCATGACTAAATGCTTCCAAGGAGAAAGATTTTTTATTATCCAAATTTCAACAGCAATAAAACAAATTATATAAAGCATGAATAAATGCTTCCAAGAAGAAAGATTTTTTTATTATTCAAATTTCAACAGCAATAAAACAAATCATGTAAAATTTTAGAATGACCTTCATTTCTCTTTTCAGTGTATTAAAATTGCTAATTGTTATCTCAGTTGTTGATTTTGTAAATTGTAACAACCTATATACTGCCCAAATTTTGGATAATCTCTCTTAAAAATTGTAAGAAAGTATGGGCCTACCTAGTATCTATAGCCAAAGTGCTATAAAATTAATGTAAAATAGCCAAAAGAATCACTTGCAATAATAAAATACATTTACAATATTAACTTTAACTATACAGGAGTAGAATCTGACCTTACAAATTTTAGGGATTCGAAGTTGGATTTTTTTTTAAAAGGTGAGTCGGAGTTGGACCTTACAAATTTTTAGGGAGTAGGAATCTGAGTTGGAGTCAGATTTTTTTTTAAAGGTGGAGTCGGATCATTTGTTATCCAACTCTGCAACCCTGCTGGGAAGACTGCACTTTACACATGATTTTCAAATCTATTTTTCTTAAAAAATTTCACAGCACAAATAAAATTTTTTCAGCACAATTAAGCATAAAATATGCATGAAACGAAGACATAAAATTATCAAAATGTTAAGCTGGAGGCTGAGAAATCAGTCTTTTAATCAAATTTAAACTAAACTTAAAACTGAAGTTCATTCTTGGACTACACAAACAAAGACACTTATTTTAGATCCTTTATTATAGAGAACTGAAGAGTTGCTTACATTGCATAAAAATCAAGGGTACTTCAATTATACAGGGTTGGCAGAAATTCCTTTTACAAACTTAATAAAATAATATAAAGTTATTTAACGAATGTGGAATCATTGAGAAAACAATGCAGGATATTATGAATGACTTTGAGGTTCGTTTTGGCAAACCATCACCACATGATTTTAAAGTCTGTGTAAAGGGACTTTCTGCCCACCCTGTATATAAGAGTTAAGTAAGGATTACTATAGTGTTCCTTATAGGAACCTGTTGTTTTAGGAGATATCTCCAATTAATGGTCCCAATTGTAGATATCAGAGAGGAGATGAAACTCTTCTTTACATATTGTATGAATGTATGGCCCTTTCAGGACTAAGATATTATCTTAGAATCCCATTAGGATAATGTCTTCTGTATGTAAGAGAGGATTTCTTAGAAGTTCATAATCAATCACTGGATGGCCTCACTAGCAGGACTATGTAAAACCCTCTTTGCCATTATTATTATTACAAACTGAGTATCCCAATCTGAAATTTTGAAATCCATTCCACTTTCACAGCAGAGAGCTTTGGAACAGGATTATGATTCACTATTTATGCCATGAAAGATGAAGCAAAACAGTATGCATAGGTGTGATGCACTGTCGTGATTTAGTATACTGTCAATTATTGTCAATGCAATATGTCTGCGATTACTTATTTTTTGTTTTTATATATCATTAAAAATGTCAAAAAAAAAAATCTGATATTAAATTTTTTCTCACTTCTTATCAACTCTATTATATCACAGTACAATAGAACCTTTGTTTAACAGAATAGTAGGAGAAAGAGGTATTCATTAATAGTGAAAGTCCCTCAAAATTGTTTTAAAAATACAGTATATTAATTTATATATGTTACCGGCAAAGTATGAAATGCAGGCATTGTATAGAATGCCTGGCGTTTTTAGACAAAGTATTAAACAATTAATATTATATATACTTTGCCTAGGCATTGTATATAATGCCTAAGCATTATATAGAATGACTGATTCTATTTAGGCAAAGTATTAAAAGAGAGCTATAAAATCAACATATGAAAATACACGAAAGATGTTAAATTATAAACAGGAACTATATAAGCACTATTAGCAAGGTATTAAAAGTTTTTATTGGCATAACTTTTAATACCTTGCTAATAGTGCTTATAAAGTTCCTGTTTATATGATAGCAAGTGGTAGTGTATATTCAATGTTAAATTAATATTAATTTATGAAAAATTAAAGGAATTTTAAAAATATCAATAATTTTGTCAAACAGGGTGCAAATTATAACATATAGCTTATATGTATAAAATAAAATAAATAACGTTTATAAATAAATATGCAATTTTTAATCCTTTAACTGCTATGGATGCATAAATGCTTAGCTAAAGACATTGGTATGGAATATAGACGCATATATGCATTAAAAATTGTTTCTATTCAAAAATACAAGAATCAGCGTTATCAATGAGTTTGAAATAGTCACATATATTTTATTTGCTTATCAATGGCAATAAATAAAAATTTATTTATATCCGAAGCGATTTCATTTGATAGAATGTTACTTCTTTCAGCAAATGACAAATGTGATTGCAGTAACATTGTAAAATATTATTAATATAATTATATCATAATGGAGAGATTTCATTTTGGACAAATGAAATCAATGATAAAATACACAAAAGATGTTAAATTAATACTTATTTATGAAAATTAAAAATAACTTTAAAAATATCAAAAATTTTGTTAGAGTGCAAAATATAATTGATTCATTGTCTCTCAAAAATAAAAATTATTTATCTGATGAATTGTATTTTCAGCAGATTTTAGGAATATTTTTTAAGTGAGCTGAACATTTTAAAATTATTTGCAATTTTCCAGGAAAAATCAAAATCTATGAAGTTTTTTTGAATGATTTACCTTAAAATGTTTTTAAACTAATTATTACAATTGTTAAGGAATATATTTGAAAACAAGCACTAGTTAAAAGTGGAAAATTAAATAATTTATTGAAGTGCTTTCGACTTTAACAAGTCTTACTATGACTCTAACTAGTGCTTGTTTTCAAATATAATCCTTGTTTTCTAAGTGGAAATTTCTACTTATTAGTATTACAATTGGTTATATCTTCATCAATTATCAATATATAACAGTAGTACGTTCGATAACATTCCTGATAAGAACAGAATTAATGATTCACTTGTTGAAAATCACATCATTTTAAAAATACTCACTCGTTGTTCTGCAAATTCCATTTATAGTATATAACTCATTTCCTATGACTAAGATATTCCGGTCTTATATTTACATTAAAAATGCGAGTTTCACCTGCTTCAGTACTACTGTTCCAAGAGATAAAATAAAATCAATTCATTTACATTCAATTTTTCCAAAAAAATTTTTCTTTTTGTGGATCTTATAAAAATTAGATGTTCGAAGGCTGAGGTGTAAATGCCCATCTATTGATATAATAGTAAATCTAAATGATTATTCTTCGTTTATTAGTCTTTTCATGATTTCATTTTGCCTCAACGCAGGGCCAGATTGGTGCAATCAATCCAATCAGCATAGATCTGGCACTGAGCAGAAGTATTTTATACTTTGCCTAAATAGTATCAGTCATTCTATATAATGCCTAGACATTATATAGAATGACTATAAAATCAATTCATTTACATTCAATTTTTCCAAAAAAATTTTTCTTTTTGTGGATCTTATAAAAATTAGATGTTCGAAGGCTGAGGTGTAAATGCCCATCTATTGATATAATAGTAAATACGATTATTTTTCGTTTATTAGTCTTTTCATGATTTCATTTTGCCTCACCGGGGGCCAGATTGGTGCAATCGGTCCAATAGGTTTATAATATTAATCGTTTCATATTTTGCCTAAAAATGCCAGGCATTTTATACAATGCCTGCATTTCATACTTTGCCGGTAACATATACAAAAAGTTCATTTTCAATAAAATAATATTTTGTTTGTCAAAAAGTAAACAATTTTTATAAAACATAATTTATCAGTTCATCTAATAATTATCATAGAAAGGCATGATTTTGGAGAAATTAAGTAAAAATAAATATAAATTTAATTTAAATATAACATTTTATAATTTATAATTGAAATTATTACAATTTGACATTAAAATAAATTTGAAAGAAATGAAAATAAATAGATTAAAATCAAATTTGTAGAATAAGAGAAGTATTGATGATCAGTTTATAGACAAAATCCCATCACAAAATTATGTAAGAGATATATAATATTAATCGTTTCATACTTTGCCTAAAAACGCCAGGCATTCTACACAATGCCTGATTTCATACTTTGCCGGTAACATATATATTACAGAATAATTCAAAAGTGGGTTCATGTCTTTGGAAATGTTCAATTTATTTTTTTTAGATCAATATCAGGATGACAAATATGCAGGAACAGGTTTCTATAGTAACATGCAAGATAAAAGGCATAAAGAACAATAAAATTCTAGAAAAGTTTGAGTGAAAGCTTTATAAAACAAACCTTACAACAAAGCTATCTGTGAATTAATAAACAAATTTCCAAGGACTGAATCAGCATTTGATGAAAAAGTGTTATTCGGGTTAGGTCGTCATGCACAAAGAAGGTGAGTCTGATAATATGTGATGTTGGAGTAGGAGTCAGGTGCTGCATTGTGTCACAAAGTTCCTGGATGAAGCTTGGTTTAGGATGAGAGGTGTAGGATGAAGGAAATCTGGTGGTAGTCGAAGGGTTTCTCCATAAACCAGTTCGGCAGCAGAACAGTCGAGATCGGCTTTATAAGTAGTATGCAGTCCCAGGAGGATGATGGATAGATCATTGGTCCATGAATGAGTTTTGTGAACCTTTCAATAAGACCGTTCGAGGAAGGGTGATAAGGCATTGTATGTAGCCGTTGGATTCCTAGGAGTCTGGTAAGTGTTGTGAAAAGGAGGCTCTCAAATTGTCGTCCCTGATCTGTAGTGACAGTTGAAGGGACTCCAAAGTGTGAGATCCAGTATGTGATGAAGGTGCTGGCCACTGTCTCCGCTGACATATCACGTAGTGGAATAGCCTCCGGCCATCTGGTGAAACAGTCGATGCAAGTTAGAAGGTAATAATGACCATCTGAAGGTGGTAGTGGACCTACTATGTCAATATGTATGTTTTGGAAGTGACCTGTGGGTAATGGGAAGGTTTGGATGGGACTATGGACGTTTCGGTTGACTTTTGACTTCTGACAATCTTGACATGAGCAACACCATTCTGTGACATCTTTATTAATGGAGGACCAGACAAAGCGTTGTAGTAGTAGCTTTCGTGTGGCCCTTACATCAGGGTGCGAGAGAGAATGAATTTCCTGGAAAGCCTGATGGTGGAATTCCTTAGGAATGAAGGGTTGAATGGTAGTACCGTTTACATCATAGTAAATACTGACCGAAGGTGACAACTGCAAAGGTTGTAGATTAAGTGAAGTGGTTTTTGAAGTAATGAGATTTTGTAATTCTACATCGGCAGACTGAGCTGTAGCAATATCATAAAAGTTTAGCGAGATGAACAGATTTCTTGAATTCTGGAGAGAGTGTCTGCGACAGTGTTAGAGGATCCTTGAATATACCTAATGTCTGTAGAAAATTGGGATATGAGGTCAAGATGTCTCAGTTGGCGAGGAGAGGCATTGTCTTGAGATTTAACAAAGCCAAAAGGTGAGTGAGCAGTGGTTCGTATAGATGACAAACTTCCTGCTTTCAAGTTGGTGACAGAAGTATTTGATTGCTTTATAAATTGCTAACAGTTCACGATCACATGTCGAGTATTTCTGTTCTGTCGGAGTCAGTTTCTGTGAGAAGAAGGCAAGCGGTCTAGTATCTTCAGCAATGTGGCAATGTAGAACTGCAGCCACAGCTATATTAGATGCATCAGTAGTGAGTGACAGTTGAGAGTCAGGAGGTTGGAATGCCAGGGTTGCAGAGGTTAAGAGGACTTGTTGACAGTTTTTGAAAGCAGTGATCGTAGATTCAGTCCAAGAAACTGGGCATTGGTCATTCCTTCTCACATTTTTGAGTAAATGATGGAGAGGAACTTGCGTATGTGCAATGTTCGGTAGGAAACGGCGATAAAAATTGACAGTAGCAAGAAAGCGGCAGAGGTCGGAGAGAGTTTCTGGGCAAGGGAATGATACAAGTGCTATACTCTCTCAGGTAGAGGTTTGATGCCGTCTTCAGTGATGTAGCAACCCAGGAACTTGACTGTTGATTGGCCCAACATACATTTGGATGGATTAAGAGTTAAGTTGTTATCTCGCAGGTGTATAAAAACTTCTTTCAGGTGTTGAAGGTGTTCTGTTTCAGTTCTAGAAGCAATCAGGATGTCATCAAAATATGGTACCACGAAGTGAAGGCCGGACAATATAGAATTGATGAAACGTTAGAAAGTTTGGCCTGCGTTCTGAAGTCCAAATGACATGGAGGTGAATTCCAGGGCCGGATTTACCAATAGGCTGCATCCTAGAGCTCTGCGATTCTAGACCCCCAAAACTATCAAACAGTTTTCAACTTTTATAAACTTTTAATAAGAAAAAATGGGTTTTTATTAAAGTGCTAGATAAAAAGTAAAATTTTAAAGGTTCCTTATAAGAAGCCTTTAAAATTAGACGTAGCTGATTTGAATTTTTAGGGGCCCCAAAGCCTTGCTCGTCCTAGGGCCCCCAAAAATGCAAATCTGGCTTTGGTGAATTCAAATAGGCCAAAGGGAGTGGTGATGGCAGTCTTTGGTCAGTCTGGTGGGTACACTGGGATTTGGTGGTAGGGACGTTCTAAGTCTAGTGTGGAGAATATTCTAGCTCCATGGAGCATTTGTGTGCAGTCTGCAATGTACAGCACTGGGTATCGGTCTGGTACCATGATGGAGTTTAGCTTCCTATAATCTCCACATGGTCTCCACTGTCCATTGCCCTTCCGCACCATGTGTAGGAGTGAAGCCTAGGGACTACTTGATGGTTTCAGGATGTCAAGGTTGAGAAGATGCTGGAATTCTTCTTTAGCAGCTTTCAGCTTGTCTGGTGGTAAGCGACATGGCTTACAATAAACTGGGGGTCCAGTTGTTTCAATATGGTGAAAGACAGATGGCTGTTTTGCTTCTTTGAAGGTTGAGTAATTTCAGGAAAAGATGACAGCAGATTGTGATATTTGGAGTTATTTAAGGTAGTAGCTACGGACAGAGGAATGTTGGAGTTTACCTGTATAGTTCCGGATGTTTGGAATTTTGTGGTGCCATCTATTAGGCAATTCCGTCGGCAGTCTATTATAAGATTGAAGTGTCCATATCCATTATTCATTAAGAAAAAACTGCTTATACTCTTATTTAAACTTATAATGATAAAAGCACAATTAGCAGCAGAGAAAACATCATCTTCAAGATAATAATTTAATAAAGCAAGAATTTATACATAAACAAACAAACGTTTTCGGCTATTTAGAGCCATCTTCAGGTTCTTATACTTATTCGTTATTAACGTTCTGGAATCTTAAATCCAGAATATGCAGTTAAGATGAAAAACTGACATTTTAAGCATATTTTTTTATTTTTTTATTAATAGATGCTGTATATATTGACATTAAGTAACCATAGTTATGGTTTTATTTAAGATTCGTAAGTATGTAATGCATCTGGCTTATATTAATTCAAATGATATTAGAACAAAGAACGTTCTCAGAACGATTTAGGATTCCGGAATGTTAATAACGAATAAGTATAAGAACCTGAAGATGGCTCTAAATAGCCGGAAACGTTTGTTCGTTTATGTATAAATTCTTGCTTTATTAAATTATCATCTTGAAGATGTTTTCTCTGCTGTTAATTGTGCATTTATCATTATAAGTTTAAGATTGAAGTGTTTGAGGAAGTCCAATCCCAAAACTGGTTGTGGAACATCAGCTATGACAAATTGCCATGTGAATTGTCTCCTTAGATTAAGGCTAAGGGTGAGGTTTGTGCCCATCTTATTTGGAAGTGTTTTATGACCTAGGTGTGTAGTGACAGTGACAGCATCAATATAAGTGTGTTTAATTCCATGAGTGTTATTTTTCATCTTAATTTTCAATACTAAAAAAAAATATTGATTTTAAATTTTAACATATATTTTTATTATAATTTGCTTAATTATTTTATATTTTAATACTCATTCTGATGATAAATATAATTCTTGTTGGCACTGAACTATTAATTGAAACAATTCTTGATATAAAGGATGATTAACTCCATGGGTAATTTTTAAAATTTCTTCTGCCTAAGAATAAAAAACAACAGCTTTAAAAAAATGAAAATTTATTTTACTAAAAGTATTGGCTTTAAATATAATTGCAAGATATGACAAAAATATATAAATTATATATACAGTATTTTAGATAATAGATTATATTTCTACAGAAATATAAAAGGAAAATATTGTATTGGAAGTTATGTAATTTATTATTATAATACAACAAACAAATTTGAAAAATTATATTCCTATTAATTTTATATAATAAACCTGTTTTGAATATAAAATTAAAATAGATATATCTTGGGAAAGAATTTGTTTAATCAACAAGATATTGGCCATTATTATCTATGACATATCTCCATTTAATAAGTAGTTTGTCAATTCCAAATGCAAAAAAATTTTCATTTTTATGATGGAAGAATGCTGACAGTGCATTATTTGTGTGAACATCATTTTAAAATTTTTTTCCCATTCAAAAAATTTTAAAGATATAAAGTAGATGGTAGTTTGATGATGCAACATCAAGAAAGTAAGATGGATAGAGAAGATCTTCATAGTCCAGCTCATCCAACAGTTTCTGTCTGGTCTTAAAAGCAGCATGATCAGACATTGTCATGTTGAAAGACAACTCCCTTTCTATTAGCTAAAACAGGATCGTTTTCCACTTCATCTCTACATATAATGCTTTTACCAAGACACAGAAGCTCATAATATATACAGATCCTTTTCTATCCTATCAGATTCAGAGTATTTTTTTGTTGATGGATACTGGGCCAGGGGAAACCACTTGTTCACAGTCAGGAAAAAGGCTAAGTGTTTGCCCCTTTTCATGAGGCATACACATTTTTTTTCCTGACAGAATTACCATAATTCGTTTTTTGTTGCCAATGATTAACTGGTCCAAAAACATGAAAATACCAAGAGAAAAAAGCATATGATGATGCAATTGTCCAAAATGGTTTTGCTAAGTTCATGCAGAATCCATTGTTCAAACTTTTGGACATACACCCCAGGTTGTTAATATGCCAAAATATTGTAGGGACATAGCAAAAAAAAAAAAGGGTTTTTCTTGCTATGTCCCTATAATATGATAAAAAAAGATTTTCAAAAAGTAGAACCTTTAGGATATTGACATTGAAGTTTGAATGTCTGCCATTATGAGCTCATTTTTAAGATTGAAATTTCCAATTCAAAATTTAGAGAACTATCTTTAAATCACCCTAATGTCTACACCATTCTCCCCTAATGCTGTACGAAATTCTTTCATAGCTGCAGTTGCATTACTAACTACTATTTTGAAACTCATAGAGCATGCAATGTCTTTGATGAACTCTGTCAACTTCTATGTTTAAGATTGAAAATTTTAAAAAATAAATTAATTTTTGATATGGTCTTATAAAGACAATTATCAGGTGTGTAAATATGAAACTGGAATTTTTTTAGTAAAAAGTACACGTTCATCGTATGATTATTGTTTAAGAGTATTTTATTCAAAGTATTGGCCATTATTAGTTATATATTTTTCCCATCTTTCCGGCAATGCGTGGATGCCATACCAGAAAAACTGTTCTTCTTTTGAGACAAACCAGTTATCAAGCCATTTTCGTAGGAAGTGAAGCACTACTGCTCAGCAAATCTGTGCCCCATCGATGCAAATAAGTGAAAATCGGACGGGGCCTATAAGAAGACTACCAGTGAATGGCATCGTAGTCTCGTCCCATTTCATCGTGCTCTCTTCAGCTCTGTCCTGATTTTATTATTATTATTAAATTTTAATATATTATTATTATTATTATTTTTGTATTTACCCTTTGAAACTTGTTAGTACATGATGGATGTGTAATTATTCAGATTTTAATATTTTGTAATATTTGTTAATACGGGTCTTTTACTCAGTTATAATATTTATTGATAATTCGATTATCTGTGCAATATTTATGAAAAGAATGCTTACTGTTAAATGTTTATTGCAATACTTGACTTGAAATGTTATTCTGTAAGAACAGATTTATACCTGCAGTGATTTAAGATGTTTGTTTTTGTTAAAGGGCTTACAGACGGTTTGGTATAAACCATATGTTTTCTTTAATGTGGATGTTTTTTGAATAGTTTGAGGTTATATAACTCTGATTTTTAAGATAGTCATTATGTTTAGTATTATATTATTATTGTTATCTATACCTAAAATATTGGAGTTTGATGATAATAATTGTAATAATGTTGTTGAATGGTTTGTCAGGTTAGTGAAGATTCTGGTTGTAGTTTTTGTTGGTTTAGGTTATAACTAAAAGTAAAGAAAAGAAAAAAAAAATAGATACCTGTGACTCTCGTCTACCGTACATTTGGCTGGCCAAAAGAAGGATGTGATGTTTTTTTGTTCTTGTTCAAGAGTAGAACTAATATTGTGTTGTTATTATTACTTGAAAAGGTGAAAGAACTTATACATTATAATTTTTATAAAATGAACTTTATTTAACCATCTCTACTGGTTTATAATAATCAGGTTGTGTTTAAGAAGACTACCAGTGAATGGCATCGTAGTCTCGTCCCATTTCATCGTGCTCTCTTCAGTCCTGTTGTGTTCATCCAGTGGATTGTTATTGTGATAATTGTGTGTTTTACATGCCAGCAGTTGCTGCTTCTGTTTTAGTGCACTGGCTGCATGGACTTTGTTGTTTTTGACAGTACTTCTGAGTTGAAAAAATTTATTTTCCAGAGACTTAGTCAAGAAAGTTTTGAGGTGACAAGACACCGTTTGACTATTAATTATTTAGCAATTGTTGTAAGTTTTATTTGAGTTTCTTAATAAAATTGAATTTGGTGAATTTAACAAGGAGCGATGGTTTAATGCCATTGAGTCAGTTTTGCATTGGTTATACAAGAACGAAATTAACATTCACATTGAGTTTCTTAATAAAATTGAATTTGGTGAATTTAACAAGGAGCGATGGTTTAATGCCGTTGAGTCAGTTTTGCATTGGTTATACAAGAACGAAATTAACATTCACATTAAGATTAGTACAGCAAAGAAAACCGGAACGGAAGGGGCGCGAGGTTGGACTCTAAGCAAAGGTTCGGGTGTATACCCGACCTTTGTAAGGTTTCTCATAAATGTCAAATCAAATTAATTACAGCACAAAAGTATGAAATTAACATAAGTTTATTAAGAAAACGTTTTCAGCTATTCTATAGCCATTGTCAGTCAAATGTATAAAAAATGTGTTTGGAAGAATAACCTTCCACCTGCAGTTTTGTTAATATTAGGAACTGGTCATTGATTGGTTCCCCATTTTGGCCTGATAAGAAAGAAGGAGAGAAGCGCAGTTTTGTTAATATTAGGAACTGGTCATTGATTGGTTCCCCATTTTGGCCTGATAAGAAGGAGAGAAGATTCTCTGGTCTGTATTTCAACTGAGGAATGCTATGTGGATAGCCAAAAACATTTTTGAATAAACGATTTATTTTAATTATTTGGCTTATTGCTTACTTTTATTTAATATCTAAAGTAAGAAGATATATAAAAATTTATATTCATTTATTAGTTTTATTACAATTAAACTAAAGAAATATTATAACTAAAATTTATCTCACATAAGATAAAATAGTTTTATTTGGTATATTTCAGATCATTTTTTAAAACTTAAAACAACTGCTTATCTTCTCATTTATAAGGCAATAAAAACCATAAGCACTAAAAGCAGTAAATAAAACAGTTTTATTCCATTAACAAAAACGTTTTCGATATAATCATATATCTTCTTCAGTTGCACATAACAAATACAGAATCGAATAACATTTGAACTGTTCTCGAAATTCGAATTCAAGAATACATTATACAACAAATTCAAAAACATAAGTTAAGGAAATTATAACTAATAATTATAATAAAATATAATAACTTATAACTATATTATAGAGTAACAGAAAATATATATTAGAATATAAATTAACATTAAAAACATTAAAAAAGTTTCAAATTGTCAATAATGTTTTTAATGTTAATTTATATTCTAATATATATTTTCTGTTACTCTATAATATAGTTATAAGTTATTATATTTTATTATAATTATTAGTTATAATTTCCTTAACTTATGTTTTTGAATTTGTTGTATAATGTATTCTTGAATTCGAATTTCGAGAACAGTTCAAATGTTATTCGATTCTGTATTTGTTATGTGCAACTGAAGAAGATATATGATTATATCGAAAACGTTTTTGTTAATGGAATAAAACTGTTTTATTTACTGCTTTTAGTGCTTATGGTTTTTATTGCCTTATATTTCAGATCTTTTATAAAATATATAATGTATAAAGAATCAGTTCCAAAATAGTAATTCTTATATAGAACAACAAATTCTTCATAAAAATTAAATTTTATGAAGAATTTAGAAATAAGTTTAAAGCCTAGACTCCACAGGCATAAGATATAGAGCAGAATAGCAAAAACCGAAATTACATTTGTAATGAATTTCAGTTGTATTTCAGTTTCGAGTTCGGCTTATACGATTCCATAAACCAAAAGCGGAAATGAACTGAAACACTATCAATAGCTTATCATTTTTCAATTGAAATTTTGCAGCGATGGCTGTCCAAACAGTTTTTTTTAAATACTGTAACTTTATAATTTCCAGCTGATTTGTCATATAGACATGAATGTTTCCGAACTTCTTCGAACAAAAGCCTCCAACATACTACATCGACATTCCGACATATTGAATCTGCCGCTTTCAGCAGTTTGATACGTCAATATGATGTCATAATTTTTGCTTTCTTTCATTGGTCCTTCCACAACAGAAAATGAAACACCACTGAAAAGTTAAATTTTTCTTTACACTTATTTCAGTCAACTTTCGGTCGGTGTAAGCAGTAAAATTTTTATGTTTTCTGTTTCAAGATTTCAGTTTCAGCACTAAAATTATGCCTGTGGAGTCTAGGCCTTAGGTTATTATTTTGCATTATGTCTAAATTTTACTAAAATAAAAAAATTTATATTTTATTAGAAAAAAATCAGAGCACTTAGAGTAATAAAAACCCAAATATGTTTTAAAATAGTTATTGTATTTTTTAAAGGTGACTCATTTTTCACGTAATTTTTTATCCCATCCATTGAAAATGAGTAAGCAGATTAAACTGATTGACTTTTTAAAAAGAAAGTATGTTGATGACGACAAAAACATGAAGCTGGGCCGAGTGATGTTGAAGTTGAGAGTATGGAGTTCCTTTCTACACCAGGATGTTTTCTTGTATGTATGCAGTGTTGTCTATTTGGTTTGGAGTGTTGTTCTAAAGATTTAATAGTGTTATATTTCTATCAGACAAGACTGTAGCTGTGTAGTTCTGATGTATGTTGTTTTTTATGGAAGAACTCTCTCAGATTATAGATCTTTCTGTTGTGTAAATGTGGGATGTCAATAAAACCACATCCACCTTCCTTGCGTGGGAGAGTAGTTCTTTCTATGGCAGATTACGGGTGATGATACTGGTATTTTGTAAATATTATTCGTGTTTTTCTTTGGAGTGATTCTAGTTCTGTCTGTGTCCACTGTATCACTCCAAAGGAGTAAGTCAGTACTGGTATGGCGAATGTGTTGATGGCTTTCACTGTGTTCTTCCATTCAGATGTGTTTTGAGAATGTTATTTAATTTATTGGTGTATAGTTTTGACAATGTTTGTTTAATATTCTTCTGTTCTGTGAGTCTCGCTTTGTGAGTCTGGCTTGCTGGAATCCCAAATACTTGTACACTTCACCCTCTTCCATGGATTCAATAGTGTCTCCATTTTCAAGAGTGAAGCCTCCTTTCTTTAGGACTCCCTTTTCTATGTGGAGTGTTTTGCATTTTTCTAGGCCAGTGCTTCTCAAACTTTTTCATTCATGATCCCATTTTTCATTACGAGATTTTTCACAATCCCAGATATTAAATATGAAATAAAACATAAAGTACATAAATCATTTAAACAGTTAAGATAAACGTACAAGTATATAAGTCATTTACACACTTATTAAGATGAACACAACAGCCAACTACATTGAAAATACATATGTTGTCATACGTTAAATATTGGAAAACTACATTGAAAATACATATGTTGTCATACGTTAAATATTGGACGTTAGACAAGTATATAAATCATTTATACACTTATTAAGATGAACACAATCAACCAACTACATTAAGTCATTTACACACTTGTTAAGATGAACACAATCAACCAACCACAGCTTACACACTTATTAAAATGAACACAATCAGCCAACTACACTGAAAATAGTCCAAATGTTAAATATTGGGCATTTGTGAAATTACATATAAACTGAAATTCAAGTTGAATTTAATTTTAGCAACCCTAGCATTTCGCTTTGCGACCCCAAATGGGGTCGCGACTCATAGTTTGAGAAGCACTGGTCTAGGCCAAACTCCATGTGTCATACATTTTGAAAATGTGTGTGTGATTTGTAACAGTTGTAATTTTGTTTGTGCTGAGGTTTGAAAATGTGTGTGTGATTTGTAATAGCTGTTGTAATTGTGTTTGTGTTGAGGCGTACAGTTTGATGTCGTCTATGTAAAAGAGAGGTGAGTGTGTGTAATGCGTTGTTCGATTTTGTCTAGGTAGCCATAGTTCGATCTGTTCAGTTTGTTGGAGAGTGGATTTAGGCCACAGTTCGATGTGTTCAGTTTGTTTGAGAGTGGATTTAGGGCGAGGAAGAACCAAAGTTGGCTGAGGGAATCGCCTTGTAATTTTGTTATTATTATATATAATCTATAAATTATAGATTAAATATATTAAATATAAATATAAAAATAGTTATAAATTTCATTGGATGGAAATGGATGGACAAAACCTTAACCATTATAGAGAGGACAAAGATAACAAAAACAAAGTTTAAAAATACAGTTAACAAGGAACAAATCAGTAATGTCTTTAATGCATGGATGTATTTCAACCAATGAAACTTATAACTGTTTCTATACTTATATTTAATGTATTTAATATGTCAATTACAGATTATGTGTCAGTTCCATCAATATTGTATAAAAATACTGTCAGTAAACGACATTGTCAGTGTAACAATGATCAGTAACAACAGATGGTTCTACCATGACTTTCATTAGTGAAGTTTACTAACAACGAAAATTTGACACTATGATTTTTATTCATGTTCCTGGTAAAATACAAATATTAGTCAAAGAAGGTGCTAAAAAATGATGCTATAACACCATATGACAAGCCAAGATGGCTACTATTGAAAGTAAGTAACATCGTTGGCCTGATAATTCAAAATAATTTTAGATAGTGAATTTTCTGAGATATATGGTTTGTTAAAACTATAAACTAACTTTTCAAAAACTGCTTAATCGTATCATGGCTTAGTTCAATGGATTAAAGTCACTACATGCAGCATAAGCTATCAAAAACACTTTTTTAATATTATTCACAATGGTAAAAAAATGCTTTCAGTATCATGGATACCTTCCTCAGTTACATGGAATATTTTATAGAACATAAATCGAACAAGTTATAAACATTTAAAAATATGTCAGTAATGGAACACAGATTTTGAACTTAATAACAAAAAATATATCAATTAAAATTATAAAATTACAAACTAAAACATATTTAGATGTTAGTCAACAATTAATACTCTTATATAAATTCTAATATGTATACAAATTAATCTGGAAATAATAGTTGGCATATCGTATCAATAACCAGTTATACTCTTCGTCGTTACGGGCCACTTTTCTTTATCGCGTATTTCCAGGCGCTGCTTGTTTCGTCCACTTGCTTAATATTAATTAATATTAATTATTGCTTAATATTGCTCTTTATTACATGACTTCAAGATTTCAATTTTTTCTGCCGTTGCTAAGTTCTTCCTATTTTGTACTGTTTTAATAATTCTCGCCTCTTGCCATTCTATATCAATATCTTTTTGGTACACTCTTTGGGCCAGGGCAGTGGCCATATTACCCTTGGCTATGTTGTCTCTATGCTCATTCAGCCTTTCTTTAAAGTTTCTCGCAGTAGCTCCTATATAAACTTCTTCTCTATTATCTTCTATGTTTCGTACTGGGATTTTATATACTTTCAACTTATAATCATCATTATATTTTGGTTTTTCATTCCTAAGAATACTAAAAATCGTAGGTATTTTTTTTATACGTGCATCTTTTGTTGTTACTTTTAAGCACTCTTTTTACTGTTCTGTTGTTATGTAATCTAAATGGGATAGGGATAGGATCTTCTCGTACTAAGGGATCATTTACATCTGTTTCATCTTGTTGTTTAGGTGTTCTATTATTACTTTTCGATATAGCTTTCTGTTCCTTGTAAATTTTCTTCAAAAACTTTATACTATATCCATATTTTTGTCCCCATTTATATATCCTTTTTAAATCATTTTCTCTGTGGACCATATTTGAACAGTGCGTTTGTGGCACACTTTTAAAGTACGCCACAAACGCTGCTTTCTTATACGTCCAGGGGTCGAAAGACCACCTGGGGATTAGCACTGGTGTTGCAGTAGGTTTTGTATAGACTGTGGTTTCTATCCCTTCTATAGTTATAAAGATCTTAACGTCTAGGTAGTTGATTTCGTTCTTATTCTCCATTGTTGTTTTGAGTTTAAGTCCATACTGCTCTTTGGAGAAATGGTCTATTAGGTCATTCGCTTTGCTGGAGTTCTTCCACATCATGAATGTGGAAGAACTCCAGTAAATGTTTATAATTTGTTCGATTTATGTTCTATAAAATATTCCATGTAACTGAGAAGGGTATCCATGATACCAAAAGTGTTTTTACCATTGTGAATAATATTAAAAAAGTGTTTTTGATAACCTATGGTTTGTTACTTAAAGTGAGATTGCTATATTTATTATAAATAGCCTCCCGAAAATATATTGAAAAATGAAAATGTAAAATTAATTAATAGAGATTTATCTCAAAATTAACCATATATTTTGGAAAATGCACAATTCCTTTGACAAATTAATTCATATAATCTACCAATCTATATTCTTTTTAAGAACCCCAATATGAAGATAATAGACACATATATAGTATTAAGAATCTGTTTCATATCGATTAATCACTTTCACATGTGTAATTATAATTTGATGATTTGAAAAGCAAATAAAATTCACTATTATTAAATTCGGATATTAAAATGTGTTTTATTTTCGTATTATTATTATTATTATTATTATTATTATTCTTATTATTAACATCAATGTGGGCACAGAGTAGCTCCGGAGCAAAGTGCTATGTTGGACACAAGTGTATTGTAAGGAAGCCAAATATCTTCCGCTTAGGTGACAAACTTTTTGGAACGAACTGTACACATGCCATATGTTTTGATTTTTGTCCCGTTTGCTGCAAAAAGTTCTTGCTTCGTGGTATGGGATGAAACAGCTCTGGTTGATCGTGAAATAACTGATACATCTGCTCCCATATCCACTTAAAAATTCTTCTTCGTTAAATTGTTGGCCACAGTAAGATGGGAAATGTGGTGGGCCCCACCTGTGGCTGGCGGAGACCATCGGATTAGTTTCCCTGGTTGTATTTGCAGGGTGCTTTGCACTTTCAAGCAGAGGATCCGAAATTTATATGATAAAAACAGGTGTTGACTGTTGGTTCCTTGAAATTGTGAGCACGACCACATTTTCGTCAATGTAGCAATTTGTCAATTGCTACGTTGACGAAAATGTCATCGTCTCCTATGTGAGCTGCGTTGCTGTTGATGGACTGTTTGCATTGTTGCAGCCAGATGTTGTATCTGGGAAGTAAGTGTAGTGATTTGTGCTGAGAGATTTGATTCAGGTGATGCTTGAGGCTGTTCAACAGTCTACAAGCTGTGGTGTGGCATGTGTTCCATTATCTTGTCGGCCATTACTGCTAGCTGGTAGTGATTTGTTAGAGGCTGCCAGGATAGCCTGTGTGTATTGCAGCAGGCATGATGACCATAAACTTTGTAAGATATTTTCAGTAATCTGTTCACCAGCTAAGGCTCTCGTGAGCGAGCAGTTGTGATGGACGTTGGTCACCCAACTCACAATCACTCAGTTGTTGTTTAATACGCTAACTTTCACTGTCCGAATGTGTGGCGATGAGGAGATTCTTTAAAGCACTGTAACTGCTGTCAGATGGGAGTTTAGCCACACTGTCTTGAACAGAAGTCAGAAGTTCTGTGTCCACATTAGCAAGGACAAGATGGAATTTCGTAATTTCGAGTTTTATTCCACTAAGAGCAAACTGAGTTTCCAGTTGTGAGAACCAAAGCGTTGGGTTCTGTCGCCAAAATGGCAGAATCTTCAATCCAACAAGTGAAACTTGTGGATCATTGCCGTTAGACATGGCATTTAGGTAGATATTAATTAGTAAACTTACTTGATAGTCTTTCTCTGACAGAGATGAATGTCCAATCAAATCAGAATTTGCGTATTGCGGTCTGGCTCACCAATTTGTAGTGGTTGATCTTAGGCCTAACACGTGTCAAGTTCAGAGTAGAGATTTTTTCCAATCAGACGATGCTAAATTACAGTTTATTTACAATATTTACATTAATAAGTGTATATACACACATACATATATATGTATAAAAAAAGAAAACGAGACAACTTCATGCAGTCTTTGTAGCTACGAGGTATCCAGCAGGGCAGAGGAGACGTGAGTGTAGCAATCGACAAAAAGCAAAAGTGAGGCTACCTGGTGAGTAACGGTATCTTGGAAAGACTGGGGAAAGCACCCTCTGCAGGTTTTAGGTGGTGTAGTGCACCACAAACTGGACATTAAAGATGTCTGATGAAAGTATTGAATCTATTCAAGAAACATTTGAAAAGGATTCACAATTATCAATTTGGAGAGTATCCTATAGATTAGGAATTTCACAAACAATGGTTTACAGAATTCTATATTTTGGTTTAAAGAAATCTGATCACTAAGTTCTGTAGAGATATTGATGGTGTTGACATAGAAACTAAACTTGCTGACAGCATTGGAAGTCAGTATTGAGTCTATGGGAGTGATGTATTGTCAACTTTTGTGATGGTATTAATACACATTGAACAGTTGATTTCAATGTAAAAAGTAACAGCATCAGTAAGACTGATGTTTATTTTTATGTAATCATACCTCTGGGTTTTCAGTTTCAAATAAACATTTCAATGCAATTTGCTTCATTTGACAGCTAATCATGCAACCTTTTGAAAACAACTTAAAATTACAACTCTTCACCATTTCAGAACAGTTAGAATCAATTGAAATGTGCAGATCATCATTGCACATCTGATCATTATATATATCATAGACATGCATGTAATTTACTACATGTTAAAGTCATGTTAATATCATAATTTTATTTGAAGCTTATTGCTTATTTGCCAAAATTGTCATTATGTTATGGCAATTTACTGTAACATTGAAAATAATTTAGTGAACTCTATGATCAGCATAGTGATATAAATGAACTTCAGCTCTTCCATAGACTTAATATTGACTTTTTAAGCTGTCATCAAGTATAATGATTATAAAAACACTGGACCAAGTCATAGATGAAAGTTAACATTTTAAAATTTGTTATTTTTTACGTGTTGTATATAATTAAACATCTGACAAGGGACTTTCACAATTTTGTGAATTTGATTTCTGAAAATTCATAACATCATTTGATAGAGCACCTTAAGAAACCTCTAAACAGACAATATTTATTGGCAGAATACTGCTGATGAAACAAAAGTTACAGAAGTTCAAAGTTTACAGAATACCTGGTATTATATCATTTTCAACAGACATAGTATGTGTTTAATTGTAACTATTGTGTACCTTAAGGATGCCTAGTGTGATTCAGACAAAAAATGGGAAGAATAGTGAGTACGTTGAAGAAAGATAAAGATGAACTATCAGTTCATGACATATTTCACAAGTACAGTCGATTCTCGCTATTCGCAGTAGTTACGTTCCGTAAATTCTTCGTGAATACTGAATTAGCGAATAGTGAACCATTGTGCCTATGGGAAATACAGAGTTAGGTTCCTGCGAACCTTTCTTCCCAACATTTTCATACTTGGTTTGTGTGTTTTTTTCTGTTTACAGCCATCTTATTTAATATGTATTACATTACTTGCAAATAATTACAGTATATGCAGTTTACAGGACTATATACAGTAAAGTCCGAATAAAGCACAATAAGCAGTCAAAAATCACATATTTAATGAGACAAAAAAGTTTTGGTATTGGTACTACCATCATCAGTTGTATATAACAGAATATAATGAAGGCATGCGACTTCAAAGTCCGACAGACCTTTGATTGGCTAGTAGATCAGGACTTAATTATAACGAAGGATGATAAATCTAAAAAACTGGTCTTGTTAAAGAAGAGCTCTTATGATGCCTACATTTTACAATTCGTGCAGGAATCTAAAACAATAGTGCTACCAAAAGACCCCACTAACACACTCGTTAATAGTGTTAACCGATTCCTCAAACATCGTAATTTGCCAGATTTTATCTATAAGAATAAGATAGTCAACCCTGCTTGCCCCAGGGTGTCTGATTATATCAAAACCCATAAAGACCCTATAAAAGCACAACCGATCGTAGAGAAGATGCGTTCCCCGACTTATCTTATTGAGAAGCACCTAGTTAAATGGTGTCACAGTTTTTTAAAACCTTACCCCCTTACAGTTTCCTCCCCCACCGAGTTTTTAGACACCTTTAGACAGACATCTACGCCCAGGTATTAATAGTGATATGACAACCTTAGACTTCGAATCATTATATCCGTCTCTAGACTTAAATGCCACTTGCCTGTTATTCTACAGGTTCCTGATCGAACACACATCCACTGAACACCGAGACTTAGAGCTTCTCCGTGAAATCGCCTATATAATTTGTCACAATTCTTTCTTTGAATACAATGGCATATATTACAAACAACTCCATGGGGTCCCTATAGGGAGCCCCATGGCAGGTATCTTAGCGGAGTTAGTGGTGAGAGAAATAGAATCACAATTGAACCCTGCTTTAATTAATGATTTTTTGCTATATTCAAGGTACATTGACGATATATTTGTTCTATGGAAAAGTACACATAATACTCAAAATAGAAAACTGCTCTTAAAGGCATTTATCTTAATTAAGGTTTAACAATAAGCACTAATAAGCAGTCCAAAATTAATTCTCAGTAAAACATTTAATTTATTGAGGAACGTTTTCGGCTTTAATTAGCCCTCTTCAACTCTCTAGCATAAATGCAGCCTATAGAACGACCAACAGTTATACATTTTTTGGTGTTCCAGAACATAGAACAAATTCGAAAATTAAAACAATTTTTAACAAATTGAAATAATTAGAATCTTAAAAACTAAAATAAAATAAATTAAAATAAAATCTATAAACAAAGAACACATTTTCACACGTGTATATAACAGTATTATTTTAACAAAAGCATTAATAAATATATTAAGGTCACATCTTTGCTCGTGCCACCTATTCTCGTTCTGTTGCGGTTTTTTCGTGCAATGCAAACTTCCAAGCATCTGAAATATTAATAGA
>AYEL01075227.1:0-55308 GCA_000484575.1 Olivierus martensii | reverse complement strand
TTTTATTACTATTTTTATAAATTTTCTTTTTTTTAATAGAATTGATGATACATATTATTTTGTTTAGTTTTATCATGTATTCTTTTAATATTTATTATTATTATTATTGTATTATTTTCAATATTATAATATTAAATTAAACTAAAGCAGCATTAATTATATGTTGTAGTTTACTGAATATTACCAAGCTGCAGAAATGGCTGTATTCAGTTGGTCCTTAATGACATTTGTATTTATTTTTCTTTTCAGCAATTATTATTGATTCTTCTAAGAACAAATCTCTTTTATTATAACACATTTTTATGGTTTTTGCCTCTTCCCATTCAATATGAAAATTATATTCATAAAATCTTTTTGCGAGTGCAGTATTCAAGTTGCCATTCACTACATGTTCTTGATGTTCTTTAATTCTTTGTGATAAATTTCTAGAGATGGCCCCTATATATTCTTCTTTACAGATGAGTGTTTTGTTGACAATAGGGATCATATGTATTCCAGAGTGCTAATGGTTATTAAAAGGTGTTTTATCGTTTTGAAGTTTAGAAAAGATAATGGGATTTCTTTTAGTCACAATAGTGGTTTGTATTTCTTCCTCTAGTATTTTAATTGGTCTCAACAAAGATTTATAATAAGGTATAGTAATATATTTTTGTCTTCTAGGATTGGACTGCTGCATAGGGCTATTTATAGGAGTCCCTATAATATTAAACTTAGCTAGAGTTTTCTTGTAAATTTTTGTAATATATTTATTGGGTTGTTGAGAAAGTAATTTTGTTTTTTTCCCACGAGTGGCATTAGTTGTATTTTTATCCACTAATTTATTTTAAGCCAAAACATTTCAAGATATATTTATAAAAATTTTTGTTTGGTTTTTTTTTGGTGTTGTATTAAAAATGGAAAACAAAAAGGAGCATTTTCAGCATATTTTGCTTTTTTATTACCATAAGAATGCTGTTCAAGCTAGAAAAAAGTTGTGTGAAGTGTAGGGAGAAGATGTGTTAACATAACACCAGTGCCAAAACTGGTTTACAAAATTTTGTTCTGACAATTTCGATATTAAAGATGCACCACGTTCTGGAAGACTAGTTGAAGCTGATGAAGACAAAATAAAGGCATTGGATGAAGCAAATTGCCAAATAACAACACAAGAAATTGCTACAATATTGAATTTGTCAAATTTGATTGTTCGTGACCATATGAAACGACTTGATTTTATTTCAAAGCTTGATATTTGTGTTTCACACATTCTCAAAGAAAGAGATTTGCTCCATCACATTAACATCTGTGATTTGCTGCTCAAAAGTCCAGAAAATTATTCTGAAGTGAATCATAACTGGTGATGAAAAATGGATTGTTTACAACAATGTTGAATGCAAGCGATCATGGAACAGACGAGATGAGCCATATCATCCTTCCGAAAGCCAATATTCGTTAAAAAAAAGTAATGCTCTTTGTTTGGTGGGATTTTAAAGGAATTATATTTTTGAGTTTCTATGAGACAATTACACAATTAATTTGGAAGTGTACTGCCACCAATTAGACAAATTGAGTGATTCCATCAAATAGAAGAGGCTAGAATTGATTAACAGAAAAAACATAGTGTTTCATCATGATAATGCCAAACTTCATACAAGTTTGATGACTTGTCTGAAGCTGTACAGCTTCGATGGGATGTGCTACTGAACCGACCATGTTTGCCAGATCTAGTACTCTCTGATTACTATTTGTTCCAGTCTGTAAAGAATTCTTTAGATGGCAAAACATTTAGTTCAAATGAACATGTCAAAAATCACTTGATTCAGTTTTTTGCAAGCAAAGAACAGAAATTCTATGAACATGGAATCATGCTACTACCAGAAAGATGGCAAAATGTATTGGACAAAAATGATCAATATATAATTAAATAAAATATTTATATATTATAAAAAAATTGCTGTTCATTTTCATGAAAAAAAAAAAACTTACTTTCCAAACAACTCTATATATGTGTAACCATGCTTCACTCCTTTAATTATAAATGCTAGCTCATGTCATTTTGTAGCATCTGTAGTACAATGAATCAGCATTTGCCTAAAGTATACCTGGAAGGATGCTTTCTTGTAGATTTGTCATGATGGTATTATTATTATGACATATGAAGGTTTTCTATACATGTCAATTATATAAGTACCTTTGACTACACATATTAATAAATGTAGGAACTGTATCGCTTTTTGGCTCTTCTGATTTAAAATTAAGTTTAATCTTAGACTCGAAACATTTAAAGAGTTTATCAACTCTTGGGTTCTATCTTGTTTCCATAATATGAATATATCAACATATTTTACATATAGTTTTAACAGCATAAAAGTACATTCTTTTCTAATGATCTTAATACTATTTCGGCCATTACTCCAGCCATTATATGCAGTGGCATAACTGACAGTCAGCAGACCCCGCGACGCGGGGAACCCCAAACTTCATGGGCCCCAACTCACCCTGAAGAAAAAACCTCTATAACCCAAACAATCAATCCCCAATAACCTCCATTTTAACACAGAATAGTTAAAGCTCAGCGTTCATTAACTGGAACTCTAAAACTTAGTTAGCACTAATTTACAGTTTATGTATTGTTTTCACATACATTTTTTATGTTTCTGGGTGCAGGGATTGTTTGATTAAATTCTGATGTATTTAATTGTTGTTTAATTTGTCAAAATAAAATTATGTTCATTTAAATCAATGTAGATCTGTTTAAAAGTTTTACAATTTGTATAATAATATTAATATTAAATTAAATAATACTAAAATATTATTAATATACAATTTTATATTTGTATAATAAAATTATTTTCAACCTGTATAAAGTTTCATGTACAGTGATACCTCGGTTCACGAACACAATCCATTCCTTGACCCTGTTCGTAATCCGAAAAGTTCGTAATCCAATCAATTTTTCCCATTGCAATTAATGTAAATCCGAATAATACTTTTTTTGTCGTAGAAAAAAATATTTAACATGTTATGGCTTTGTGTGGAAATAATACAGAAAATAAATAAATATAACAGTAATATTAGAAGAAAGCATGTTTAACATCACTTTCACTAACACTTTTAACTTTTTGAGAATCATAATAAGGAATAAATTTAATTAAATAAAGAAAAAAACAAATATATCAACACTTGTTGGAACTTTATTGTACCCATGTGAGCTGGGCGAACTGGATTGCTGCTGGGGGTGAGGCTGTGAGCAGGGTTTTGTGCGCCGCGAGTCATGTGCGCTCCATGCACTCTGTGCGTGTGTGTTCGTGAACCGAAGCATCATTCGTAAAGCGAAGCAAAATTTATTCGCAGATGGTGTTCGTAGACTGATTTGTTCGTGAACCGAGACGTTCATGATCCGAAGTATCACTGTATTAACCTTATTAATAAATTAGTTTGCGTTAGGCTTTTTTTACGTTGACATCCTTATAAATAAATGTTGACACCCAGAGTTACAGGGTTTTGTTTATTTTTAAGCAAATCATTTTTACGCTGACATTCATTATAAATGTATGTCGATGCCCTGCATTACAGAGTTTAGATAGCATTTGAAATAAATTATATCGATAAATTAAAACGAGGGGGCCCCATTGACGTTTTTGTGAGAAGACCTCTCAGTTTTCAGCTATGCTGTTGATTATATGTAAGATTTTTTACATCAGAAGAACCAAAAAGAGATACACCAAACAAAATCTGCTTTGAATACACCCAAGGTTAAACTTAAGGTCCTCTTTATAAGAAACCCAATTAATTTTCCTTGGGTGTCTGTATGTTACCTGAGTGGTTACCATCAATACCTGTTAGATTGAAATAAATGCATCTATTATCTGAAGCAAACCATTAGCTACATGCCAATCCTCAGTTAGATCATAAACATTTTTAGTCCCTAATGTTAGGTCAATGACTTCTCTTCTGTTTTTAACAACAAAGACAGATTCATTGCCTTTACTTAAAATAAGAGGGTTAGTATTTATTAGAAATTCCAATAAGTGCTCCCTTCTTTGATATCCTTGCTTCTCCAAACTAAGCAATGAGAATTAGCAACAACACCAACCAATAACTCAAACTTATTCTGTTGACAGAATTCCACCAAATGCACAACACTTGTTGTTGGTGGAAGTTTGTCCCTATCATATGGAAAATATGCAGACGAAACAATAAGTTCCCTGCTACTATAATTTCTTCCATTTCACCCAAAAGTTATTAGATCTCTAGTACAGAAATCCCAGATTGGTTGGTTATCTCTGGAAAAATTACACATCCGAGGGTTACTTTCAGATATAAAAATAAGTAATTTGCCCTCCTTACAGTTAAGCCCTCATATTGACACTTACAATGCCAAGGTTTCTGAATAAGAGCAAGATCATAACAGCTTTTCATGAAACACTGACTCAAAAAGTTAACTGAAATAGGAATTAATTAGGAACATAAAATTACATTCTTGAAAGCACTTTCAGCCTTAAATGACCATCTTCAGTCTCACTTATACAACAAGAATAAACTTAAGAACAAGAAAATTGAATTCTAAGAACAAAGTCTAAATGCAAAATCTAAATCAGCCAACAGATCCATATTTCTCAGCAGGGAACTGGTTCACTGAATTAAATTCTTCAACTGACATCCTACCCTATTACAATCAATTATGTGTGGCCCATAGCTGATATTGATATATAGTGTTGATTTGTGGATATATAGATGGGTAGTAAGATGGTCAAGTTAATTTTTTGTTCAGCCACCTTATTGTGCATATTGTGTATCTAGCAATAGCCACTTTTAGAGCCCATTACAAAATGGTTAACATTCAAGATGGAGTCAACTGGAAAATTGATGGATGGAGTTTAATGGACCATTTTCAAATCCTTCCTGAAAATCTTAGGAAGTGTGGGATCAGATTAGTAAGTGTAAAAATAGTCCTTCACTTATGACCATCTTGACTTACAATCAACTTGTACTTAGGATGCAATATCATCAATAAATTTTGTTATTGGTCAATGGAATTGACCTGGGTTTGATTCCTTGACCCAATGATCTGAAATATGGAAAGTGTCCTTTTTTTATGTGTGATTCCTGTAGTTTTGTGCTCTTTATGTTGATTAATATAATACATAATCATAATAAAATTTAATTGTGAAAAATCCTTAAACTTTGGGCATTTCTGAGTTATGATAATGGAGTTTGAAATTTTAGAAACTGAACTCTGTCATAAATCGAGGACTATCTGTACTTTATCAAGCAGCCATCCAGCTGAAGACAGTAGAATGAAAAGCAACATAAAACAAGAGATAAGATCTTATTATATCAATGGTTTTTAATTTTCAGAATAATGTATATAATAAGCTTCAAAAATGTCATTTTTCAGAAAACATCATGATATGCCATTTACTTATATAAAGAATATGCAAAGAATATTTTATTCAAATTATTAAACATAAGCTTCAAAAATGTCATTTTTCAGAAAACATCATGATATGCCATTTACTTATATAAATAATATGCAAAGAATATTTTATTCAAATTATTAAATAGGAGGTATCAACTTTTATTGAAGATAGTTTTTTTTTTCCTAATTTTTATGCTGCTTTACAATCAAAGATTATTAAACAACAGGACTATTCCAGAGTCTATTGCAGATTGCATACACTGATCAGGCCAATCAACAGATCATCAAGGTAAAATGTGGATGTATGGCCCCCAGAATCAAACCCCTATCTTTCAAATTGTAAAAGGCAGCTTTACTATGTGTCTTAATCACTTCTACATGTGGTAGACATATTTATTATAAATTTTCTTTAACAAAATTGCCTTTTTTTAAGTTGCATTATGAAAATGAATGGTAATTGTTGATATAATTTTGCCATTGTTTATGCAGTGGTGCCTCGCAATTCGACGTCCCGCAATTCGACATTTCAGTTTCGTGGATTTGCGCATGCGCATGCATAGAATTGTGTGTTATTTGCCATTTGTCAGTTCTTTTTGGGCTACTTTGGTGTTTTCCCATGTCGTTTGTGTTAATTTTCAATTCTACGTTTTTCAGAAAGTAAAAAAATTGAAATTATTATTATTTTCTTGAGTGAGATGTAAGGATGGGTTCAAAGAAAACTGACCAGAGGAATAATTCCAAAAAGAAGAACACTCGATTGGGCAAAGTGATGAAGAAAAAAATTGTAGATAAAGTGAAGAAAGGTAGAACAATTAAATGTAACTCGAGTATGATGTTCCTAGGACAACTGTGGCCACGTTTTGCCACAGACAGAGAAGATTATGGGTGCTAGGGTGTCTGCTGGAAGACTTCGTTCCAACATCCCAGGGCTAATAAATTGTGTGTTGTGTATAAAATAGTATGTTTTGAAATTTAGTGTATTATACAATAGTAAAACATGTATAATAAAGTAAATAATATAGTGTATCTCTCTCACCTCACCCGTTAGAGGAGTGGGATGGGCACCAATAACAAATTAATCTATTTTACATAGACTTATATGGGAAATATTGTCCCGCAATTCAACAGTTTCTCAGTTCGACATTTGTTCGGTGAGGGATTAGTGTCGAATTGCAAAGCACCACCGAATATTGTCCCGCAATTCAACAGTTTCTCAATTCGACATTTGTTCGGTGAGGGATTAGTGTCAAATTGCAAAGCACCACTGTATAAGTAAATGGCATATCATGTTTTCTGAAAAATGACATTTTTGAAGGTTATTATACACATTACAATTTTTCCCATTTAAATCAATGATAATTTGCAATTTATGAGAATTCAATTTACAAGCATTTTTCAGGAATGCTTCAATCTTGTAAACTGAGGTTGACCTGTATATTGTAATTTGTTGAAGTGATATATTTGCATTAAATCTGGGAAATTAATGCAAAACAATTTATATCATTCATTAGTATGTAAATACTAATTATTCTGTTTGTAATAATTAACATCAAGCATATAATAAATTTCAATTTTGTCATAGAAATAAAATGTGAATTACAATATGAATATCTAGAAAATATAGTGACAGTGATATATAAATGTACTGATTGAAATTTCAATTTTAATAATGCAAAATGATTATGGGACAAATTTTAAAAAATATCCTCCAGGGTGGCAAGCCAAAGCTTTACCACGCGGCCATCCGGCCGACGCTGGCCATTAGGCCGATTTCAGAAAGTAAGTCAGCAAATTTTAGCTATTCGGAAAATTTAAATCAGCCGAGAATGGAATGTATAATGTATATATTTATTTTATTTTATATATTATTACATATAAATTTTTTGTCAACAGATCACGCCACACTCCATTCTGAAAGAATACTATGTGGCGGGGCGAAACAAGCCCTTCCACAGGCTGCCCACCCCTGCGGTGAGGTCAGCCAGATTGTGGAGGACGGGGATCGACGGGCCGGGCCCGGACCTAATGATACCCCCTGCGGGAGGTCAGCCGGATTGTGGAGGACGGGGATCGACGGGCCGGGCCCGGACCTAATGATAAATATTTTCAAATGGTGGGACCCAAGATCGAATCCGGATCTTCCAGAGTGGAAAGCCGAAGCTTTTCCACGCGGCCAATCCGCCGACTGTCCAAGGCAATTGAGAAATGAAACACCAATGATGTTTTTGAGAGAAAAAATCATATAGGCGGATTTATTATAGTTGATATTTGGATTATTCTCTGTAAACCAATCCACTACTACCTTTCATAAAAGGAAGCTACTAAATAAAGCCCATTGATCGGCCGGATTGGCCGCGTGGAAATACTTCGACTTTTCACTCTGGAGGAACCGGGTGCGAGTCTCAGGTCCCGCCCCTTGAAAATAGTTATCATGGGGTCCAGGCTCGGCCCGTCGATCCCCATCCTCCACAATCCGGCTGACCCCTCCGCAGGAGTGGGCAGCCTGTGGAAGGGCTTATTTCGTCCCGTCACGTAGTATTTTTCCTGAATGGAAAGTGGCGTAATCTGTTAACAAAAAAATAAATAAATAAAGCCCATTGTGATTTCGAAATTATAGAACCTCTTCTGAATTGGCTAATAAATGTTTGTTCCCTTATTTTAATGAAAAATAATAAATAATAAAAAACTCTTTCAATTATTTAATTTTATATATAATTTATTTTTAATCGATCAATTTTTTTAGACTATTTATCGAGATTAATTTAAAACTGAAAACTTTCTATCATTTTACAGTCAATGAAAGTAACATAATTAAAAACTGTCTTAGAAATAATATACGATAAGACAATCGAATTTTTCTATTAATACATTTATAACCAGGGTCTATATGAAATTTATTACGTTTTTTAATGGAATAAATTTCATAAATATGAATGCATTAATATAAAAATAAATATTTTAATTAATGATTGATGATTTAATGATTTTCCATTTGTCTTTTTTATAATATTAATAAAATTATAGAAATAATCATGTGATTGTGAAATTTAAGTTATGCTTTAGCCTCTATTAAATATTTTAGTATTATTTAATATGATGCAATTATATATATACAATTTGCAATATTTTATTATTGTTTCAATGTATCAATTGTTTGTCTTATCAATAAATAAATTTGATTGTAATATGAATCGACAGACGTCATTATAACTGTAAAAACGAAAAACCAACGTTGCGAAAAACTCGAAGTAATCAATCACCGTAGAAATTTAATTGATAACAGAGTAGTATTAAAGGATTTGAAAATTGAAGGAAAAGATAAAATAATTATTTTAACAATTTTTTTTTCATAAAACCAAATTATACAGTTAAAAAAGTATTATCGAATAAATATCCAACATCAATTTTTGATAGAACTGTCCAATCAGACTCCCCACACGTCGCATAATTCATCCGCGCCATCTAGTGCTAAACACAGGAATTACGCACCTTGGAACAGCTGTAAAAGTAGAGTTAGGGAAGTAAAATAGAATAAAAAGTTTTCATAATATAAGTTCGTAACTACTAATGTTTTGAAATGAGAGCTGCATTGTTAACAATAGGCAGTCTTGTACTGACAGTCACAGTTATAGGTAATGCATACTATCAAAAGAACCAGTTCTATCCATCAGTTGTTTATATCACTAAATCCAATCCTAGCATGGCAGTAAGTTGAAAATTTTTCTGTTTGTTTATTTATATTTTTCTATTTAAATGCTTTATAAGAAAAGTGATCAAATGTATTGAAGTTTAAAATTTGCTATTGATTAACATTGTTTGGATAAAATTCTTATTTATTCTCTATATAATCAAATAAGTACAGTATAAAGAAAATCATGTTCAATACCTTTTATATAATTAAAATTTAACTAATTAAAAACTTACAATGAATTTTAAAACTGTATAATATAAATCAGTTATAAATAAGCAATTTCATTTATCATTTTTTAAATTTTATTTAAATTAATCAAATCTAAAATAATTAAATTCATATCAAAACAGAACATAAAATCATTAAAAATGTTGCAATAGTTCAATTAATTTTATGTTGTTTAGAATGATAATTATGACATTAAAAATGATATATTTTTCTGGATATAAAATCAATATTAACTGATATTAATTATTTATGTTAATTACTAATTTTTGGCCATAACTTTTGTTGTTTCATATTGTACCAGTCACAATTGATGATATAATAATTATTTTGAAAAAATATTTTTATATATTTGTTTTTTTTGTTTTGTGATAGAATGAAAATATTGTTTTACTTAAGAATAAATACATATAAATATTTTCAATATCTATTTAAATACTAAAATTTAAAATTATCAAAAATTTGTGTAATTATAATATGTAATAAATGATGATAAATATTATGCAATGCAGAATGATTTATTATAAAATTTTACTGCAAAGAAATTATAAAAGTTTATTTAACAGTTTTAGTAAAATGGTTGTTTCTCTTCCCAGATTGCATTACATCAATAATAACAAAGGGTGTGGCACATTTGTTGATATTTTTAAAATAAGTTATTTTTCACAGACAACTAAGCAATTAATGTTCTCTATTTATAGTAAAATATTCAGATTTTAATCATAAGGAAATAATGAATTTTATTTAGAAATTGTTTTGGCTGATGTCTTCTCAGTTGTTAGTGTCAGCCAAAAAATCTCTAAATAAAATTCTTTGTCCTCAAGAGTAAATTATATTGTTTTCATAGTCAAATAATTGTAATTAATAATATGTGATAATAAAAATGATAAAAGTTTCTCTATATTCATTAATACATAGATGCCAATTTAAATTTAATTTTGAGGAAACTGAAAAATTATAATTTGATTAAAAAATAATTTTATCTGTTAATTTTTTTATATTAAAAAGTTGAAGTATGATTCAAACTCTTAATTCTTGCATAATATGATATATATTACCAATTATATCAATCATGATATCTTTCAGATAAATTTTCAAATATATACAAGAAGTTCTCGGTTTAAGAGTTTATTCAAATATAAAGTATCAAAAATATGATCATTAATTGCAATAAATAAATGCCAAACATTTATAAAAAGGCATTTAAAACCATATATATTTTTATACAATACAGTACAAATTTGTTTGTAGCAAAAAATCTGTCATCTGCTAAAAAATTCAGGAAATCAAAATGGTAGACTAAGAAGTGGAAGTAACTTTGCTCTAGCCACCATTGTTCACTAGCAAATTATGTAAATAACTTTCACTTACAGAGTTATTCCTATGCCATTTATTCACTATATAAAAACTCATCTAATCATTTGCTACTGATGATTCTTAATATTTATTATCATAATTTTCTTGATTTTAAAGGCTATATTTTCATATATTTAGATAAGGAATTGTCAAACTTTTTATCTCAACAACCCCCTTGATGATGCCATAAAAATCTGGAGACCCCAGTGAAAGTTTTAATATTAAATTCTTTATAAGTCTATTTTATGAAAGGTTTTTGAATAGTAATAATTACCTAAAAAATAATTTTATCTGTTAATTTTTTATATTAAAAAGTTGAAGTAAGATTCAAACCCATAATTCTTGTATAATAAACTGTATTTTAAAAAACATTTTGCAATTAATCAAGCAAGAGGACATTATTATATTGAACTAAAATTTATTTTTAATGTGAAGAGTGGGCTTGATGTTTTTTAACAACAATAATTGATGAAATTTTAGATTATTATTTTCAGTTGAATATTAAAATTTCTAAAAAAGCCTCCTAAAGATCTATTGATTTCTCACTGATTCCCTAACAATCTTTAATTCTCATCGACCCCTTAAGAGTCAATACAGGCCACAGGTGGTTTGTACTGACTTTTGAGAGGTCCACATTATATATCTATATGAAATAGACTCTATGAGTTTCTTACTTTGTTTCACTTCAGGAACAAATTAGCTTGTAAAGTTGGGAACTTTTTGTACAGTAAACTGAATTATTTGGTATTTGATTTTCTGATTGAAAATACTTTAGTACAAATTTAGTATTATTCATTATATAAGTTGCATATTTATAATAATTTTTTAAACTAGCTATTTAATAGGAATTAATAAAATTTGCTATCTTAGTCTAATGTATATCATTTTACAAAGTGTAAGTATGTTTTAAATCAAATGTTTATTAATGCAACTGTAAATATCTAAGTAAATTGACCAATTAGATAATTTTATCTGACTTATACTCATGCTTATGATTATTGACAGAAATATATGAGTTTGATTTTAAATATGTAAATTCTAAATAACTTATACAGATAAACTTATAGTTTGCTACTGCATATTTTCATTTTGCTACTTTAGATTTGATCAGATCTAAAATAATGTTATATAGTATCACATTAGATTATTTGAATGTCTTATATGGCTATGATCTAAAATATATACGGTATAATAAAACAAATAATTAAAAATGTTTGTGTACACATAAACACGCACGCATGCACACATGTACACTCATCCCTCGATTTACATGCTAGATACGTTCCTGGAAAAATCATGCAGACCAAAACCATGTAAAACGAGACCCTGAATTCATACAAAATAGAAGGATATGTTCAATTAAACTGTAAACTATGTAAATTGATCTAAAGAAGATAAAAGAAAAATTCGAGGATATGTTCTTTATAACTATATAAAATGAGATAAGGATTAAAGAAAAAAAATGATTGGATTCATTAATTTTAGAAGACAAATTTAATGCTTATACTTTTTCAATTTATTTTTGAAAATGAAAACAAACTAATGCTTATACTTTTTCAATTTATTTTTGAAAATGAAAACATAAACACTAATTAACACTGAATATGGTACAAAAAAAAAGTAACTTTGCTCTAGCCACCATTGTTCACTAGCAAATTATGTAAATAACTTTCACTTACAGAGTTATTCCTATGCCATTTTAACTCGACAGCTATCATACGATCTAGAATGTAGGAAAATTGTATAAATAGGCGAGCTGCAAGCCTGAGTTGAGTTTTGTTGAACTGTGAGACTTGGACAGTAAAAGTTAATAGTGAGCAATAAATTGTGAAAGCAAAAGTGGACTACAAAGAACTGTGAGCTATTCTGAATTAAAGACATAGATTAGTGTTGTATGAGATAATTATTGGATTTTGTATTGAATTTAGTTATAGTGAAACAAGATTATTTTGTTGTGTGTGTAAATAAATTGGACTATATGAAATATAGCTGATTTACTCTTTATTAATCTCTATGAACTCATAACCCACAAAACATGACAATATGATACTCTTTTAATTTATAAATGGCAATAATGCAAAACAATCAAAATAAAACCAAAAAAATTTTTTTGTTTTCATTTAAAAACCGTGTAAAAGCAAAATATGTAAATTGAGTACTATGCAAATTGAGGGATAGGTGTATATAAAAATGGTCTTTACATTAATAATAATTAGAATGTGATATGAATCAGTGCTAGTACCTCAGAAAATAAGGCACTGTTAATTAATAGCTTTTAATTAAAGTCACATATATAATATTCTTGTTTTTTCCAATGTTTGATTGTCACATTTTCTGCAATCTTCATTCCTGGAATACAGTATTGTAAATCATCATTTCATGTTTTAAAGCAAACTTTAGCAGTCTCTTGCCAAATTCATGTCTCTCTACTACTATTTTCAAACCTTTGATATCAGTTCCAATCTTGTTATTTGTGTCTCTTCCACTGATCTGAATATTTCTCTTTGTGATAAATTATAGAATCTTGATTAAATTCCAACAGAGCAAATCACTCTCTTCACAGAAAAGTCAGATAGGCTAGCTTTGAATTTTCAAGTATCATTTTGACTATCTTATATTTAATAAAACTGATCTATCTCTATTGCTTGGAAAGAATCACTCCATCATCATTTTTTATATCATTCCCTGACAATGATTTCATTGGCTCCTATATCTCCTGATGATGATCAGTATATTTTTGCAATTCCAAGTATATCACAATATCATATCTCCATATTCTTATAAAGCAAATCAAACTTTCTACTTGCCCAAAGGGTTTGAACATTCTATATTTTAACTGAAAGAGTCTGATGAGTTGGAAAGTTGACTTCTTTAAATTGGATTGTAAGTTAGCAATTCAATTGTTACAATTGCAAATCATTTAATTGCAATTGTAGAATTTGTTTGACAAAGTAATTTCCAAACAAATGATATCTTTTATCATTTGGTTTTATTGGCATTGGATTTAAATTTATGTTGCTTCTTTACAGTCAGTGCAAATCATATGATTTGTCCTTCGTCCAGGCAAGAAATTGGATTGACATTTCAGATATTCCAAAGCAGAGTTAAAATTAATATAATTTTAAAAATTACATGAAAATTATTAAAAATTTTCAAATTTGTATTTTGAATAAATTTATTTATTCCTGTCTTAGAGCTGTTTTCTGCTATTATTTTAAGTAAATTGTTATCTTTTGCCAAAATAAAAATTCATTTAAAATAAACAATGTTTAGAACAATCTTTAGATTGTTCTAAACATTGTTTATATATTTGTAATTTGTTAATGAATTGAAGATGGTTAATGTATTTAACCAAAAAAAATGTATTTGATTAGTGTCTAAATATTTTAGTGCATTAATAGAACTATCTATGTAAATTATGATTGCAAGTGTACAACATTATGCTGTCATATTGCTCCCTGATTGAAAATGAGAAAATGCCACATGGAATGATATCATATCAGTAATATTTAAAATTGTTAAACAATACATAAAAACATAAATCAAATAATATAAAGTTTTAATATGTAAACTAACATGTTCAAACTTATTATCTACAAATACAGTAGCTGTTTATGCTTTATATCTTAAAAAATTAAAAAATATATTTTTCTTAAAAGGCGAATTTGTTTGTGTTTGTATGTGATAACATTGTTCTCTTGACATTACAGTCAGTTAAGTTCAGATTGGGATACGTTTTTATTTCAGCTAAATAGTTAAAATTATAAGTCACTTAATTAATTAACAGATAAAGCTATTTGTAATAGTAATACAAATAATCTTTGGCTTATAATGAGCTTGTTTGAATCCTGCGATCCTAAGATAATCAGTCATAAGTCAGAAATGCCCAATATTTATGAATTGCCCATTATCAATATTTATTATTACACTCCACTTTATGTAATAAACTTAATGAACACAAAAATACAATAACCAGACATAAAAAGGATGCTTTTGTATATCGTGCCACCATTATAATTACAAGTAGTCATAAGTGAAGACTATCTGTAATTTAATTAACAATTTCTAATAGAAATTTTATTTTATAAAATCATAGATTATTTCAAAATTAATACTATTAGGATCATTTTATTTGATTAATCTCTGTAGATTATTTTATTATTTTTAAATATAGGGTATTTCTGACTTATGATCTCTTCAACTTAAGATCTTCTCCTTCAAATGGAATCTTAGCAAAAGTTGAAGATTATATGTGTAAATTAAAATTTCTAAAAATTTATGGTTAATAAAGAAGAAAAAATAGTAATCAAATCAAAAAGTTGAATCTGAATATGTGAATTGGATATTGGTAAAGTAAAGCAGCATTTACAAAATATGATCCAAGATTTAAAAGATATTATTAATTATTATTATATTTTCTAAAAGTTATTATTTTTAGGATATTTTATATAACTTAAAAGGTATTAAGAATATTCAATATAAAAAGTAAATACTTTTTCTCTCTTACACTGCCATATAAAATTAATTAACAACACAAACAACACTAAGGCACATCGGCCCTTTTCTTTATTTTTTTTATAAACAATTACATTTTTAGTAAAACATCAGAATTTTCTGCTCTGTTTATATCGTAAATATATAACTGAATTTTTAATTTTAAAATACACACACAAATTCAGAAATCAAATACTATGATAAGTACTCCTCTGTTAGCAAGGGACCAGTTTTTCAATACGTTTTTTGTTTTTTTAATCTAAGATGCAGTTATATTTTTAATTAAAATTATGTTGTTAATGTAAAAATGAATTTTTAACAGAATAGAAAGTTTGATATTTGTTTTTATTAATGATAAGCTAAGATTTATAATATATATTAATTGTTTTTTATAATATGATTTCCTTAAAATTGTAAAGTTCTACTTGAATATGGTTACTAGTCTAATTAAAAAAATTTCATAATAAAAGTATATTGTATTAAAATGATTATAATTTTATTTTCTTTCTAACTTAAATAAAAGATAGATAATTTTGGTTTTTAAAAATTTTTGAATCCATTTTATTTAATTTTCAGGTGTGATTAATGTGGACAGTTCTGGTAAACATAATGTAACTCTTGATGCTATGCCACTGACAAGTGGATTTTTACCATTACCTACTGTAAGGCTTTCAAAATACATTCGATTAGAACAAAAATCTGTAAATAAAGGTAAATAAATTTTAAGAAAATGTATAAAACAAATATAATTAATACTATAGAAAAATTTTTAAAGGAAGTGAATAAAAGTTTTAAGAAATAAAATTTTATAATTAAATGCATTTATAATTTAACAAGCATTTATACAGTATCAAGTTCTTTTCAGTATTTAGAACGAAACTCTGTTTAAAAACAATTGTTATTGTAGAACAGAAATCTCAAACTCGTTCTCTTAAAAGGATAACTTTAGACATCTGTGGTTGTTGGAGCCACAATTAAAATCAATACCTTATGGGGAAAAGATTTTTTACATGAAGTAAATAATCTGAATAGCTGATTATGTTAATAATCCTCTTAAAATGATATACCTCAATTCATGTTAAAAATTACATAATCATTTATAAATGATAGAATTTTTCAATATAAAATTTCTTCTCAAAGGTATAAACACTACTATGTTTTATTGAATTTTGATACAATTTATAAAATAATTTTAAAATGATTTTCAAATATTTCATGAAAAACAGTTGAAAAAACTCGGTATTTGCTTTACTATCCCTTATTAAATAATAATCAGATTGTTCAAATGAATTGCTTGAAAGGGTAGGCAACATTACAACTGTTTTGACCACAAAGATATATTTTATAGTTTTATTTTTTTATCAGCAAAGAATGTTTAATTTTTCTCATTAAGTATATGATGAAATTAGAAGAGAGAGACCAGATTTTTAAAAACAAGTTAACTAGAAAATAATTTAGCTAATGCATCTGTAAAAATAAAAGTTGATTATAGTGTCTAGCCAAACATTCTGTGACTATTTTACATCACTCTCATATTTGCCAGATCTTGTTCCATGGAATTTTTATTATATTTTTTAAAAATTTATTAATCTAAGAATATTTCAAGATATCAAAGATGTGATTTCTACTGTGAAGGAGGCAATTAATTTGATGAAAGAAAATCACTTTCTGGAAGCCATTCTTCAATTAGCAAATTACTAGGAAAAATGTATAGATTAGCTTTTTCAAAATATAGTTCTTGATGGTAACTTATACAATTATATAATTAAGTTAAAAAACATCAAGAATTGTATTTTGAGAAAACTAATCTATATATATTTTCTCTAATAATTATATGTATATGTTATAGCAAAGATATAATTATTAGAAAAAAAAGATGAAATATGAATGCAAATCTATTCATTTCAGACTTTGACCAGTCAGTTTGCAATGTGATCAAAATCTCAATTAAACATTTAAATTCAAGAATACACTAAGTATATCATCTGATCTGATCTAATATTTTCATATTTGTTATGTATCAGACAAATCCAGTAAAATGTGCATTATGGACGGTTTCTAAAATCTTGTGATTATTGTTGAAGTTATACTAGTATTAATTGGATTATTATTATTATTAATAATGAAATGAATCAATTGAAAATGTTGTAATACAGCTTTGACTCTTTTAAAAATTATACAGATCATAGATAGACATATTATAGATAAATATAATTAAAATAGGCATCATTGTAGATTTGCCCTTTTATTACATTATTACATCATAACGTTTTTGACAAACATTCTAAACTTTTAAAACATAAACTTCTAAAACTTTGAAAACATAAATGTTAAAAATACATGATGCAGTTATTCAATGGAGTAGAAATGCATACATAATACATTGCCTAATCCAAGATTTATGTACAGTTGTGGAAAAAATAGGAATAGTAATGTAATGGCAGTTCTAAATTTAGTTTCTGAAAATTATTTTAATTTTTGGATTATTTTAAATTTAAATTTATTATGTTAATAAAAAGGTAAAATTTTCTTTTTGTAAATTAATATTTTAGTTATATTATTCCTTATTTTCCATATTTTTTTATTATTATATTATGTGAATTATTGCAGTTATCTTGGAAAAAAGACTGAAGAGGGCATATATAAAGCAGAAATGCATTTCTAATCCATTGAATAACTGCTTCATGTATTTTTAACATTTATGTTTTCAAAGTTTTAGAAGTTTGCAAAGACGCAAATTTTAATGAATATCAATACTATTAATTATAACTAAATCTAACAGTTCTAACAACTCTGCAGTCCGTAAAATTAATTTTAAATAATACTAATTTTTTTATTTTTTTATTTTAAAGTGAAAAATATTAATATTATAATATCAGTTTTCAAAGAACTCAAAAATTAAATTTAAAATTTCATATCATCAAATTTCATTTTAAACAGAATAAAACAAATTTTAAAATCACTTATAGATTAATTTTTTAAAGATCTGTAATTAAATAGGAAAAAAAAAATTTAATATTGTATATCAGGATGTTATCCAATTTTGAATCAATATGAATCATACAAAACTTTTTTATATTAAATTTAAATATTAACTGTATTCAAATTTTATTTGTTTAATATTTTATAAAAGATATTTATACATTAACCATTAAAATTTTGCGTTAGAATATTTAAAAGCGGCCCAATTAAAAATTATTATTATTATATGATTATTAATTCTGACAGTCTTTTATTGAGTTTTAATATAGTGTGAGTGAACGCTACTAGTAGACAAACTATCATATGACAAAAAAATTTCATTTATCTTTAACATGCGCTAAATAGCATCCCGTCATATGACATTATTAGTAATAATAATCACGTGAAATTAAACACAATTTTGTTACATTCACGTTTTCCTATTAGGTAAATAATAATCATTACAATAATATTTGTAATGAAAATTTTTAAATTCATTTACTTGATATCGAAAAGGAAATGAAAATGGAATAATGCATTTTTTGTTCGAAAAAGAAAGTAAAAATCAAAATGTTATCACTATTTAAATGGTATATTTTAATTTTTATTTAATTAAAAACTCAGACATCATAGGATGAAATATATTACGAGTGTCAAACAATTCCATTGTTCGAAAATATTGATATAAACAAGGTTATTAATAAGAGAAAGTTTGTTAAAAGTAATTTTCAATTTGGTACAGGCCTACTGTACACAAAAAAAATTTACTTGGAATTTCGGACGATGACCTAATTCAAATTAGATGTCCGTCAGATTCACAAGTATGTAAACAAAAGGGTAATGAAACTCCGACACGCTTTCTAGCGCGTAAAAACTTCCTTCTGTATTTTAAAAAATTTCATCACACTCAAGTGATCAATTCGTCGATACTAAACAATCGTCACACCGATGCGAAATATAATTTATGAAATAATCGAATTTTCAAATTACTACTTCGCAATAATTTAATTACCGTTATACTACTTACTCATCTTGGCTTTCCTCTTCCTCGTCAGAATTAACGTCGTCTGTGGGTGTAGGGGAAGACAACACCTGCAGAACGGAGTTAGACGATAGAGCTTGAACAAGCTTCCGCCACAGAACTATCACCATCAACAACATATCACTAACAGTGCCATAAAAATGTTTCTATTGAATCCCATAAGTAATTCCTAGATCCTAGTTTACGATCGAGTAATACCCACTTTGCCACATCACATCACGTGCATGAAGTACAGAACAACGGAGCGCTTGCGCAAATACTGGAAGCCATACTGATTCGATAACAAACCAAAAACCATCACGTGATGACGTCAACTTCACTGACTTTAGCGCCAAACTACCTGGAATTATGGTTGAATGATTGACGTCAAAGAAGGACTTTCCTTCTCTATTTTAAAATTTTTTTTTGTTTATTTTTATTGCGTTATATAATATTAATGATGTCATGTCTATGAAAATTGTATACAGATTAGAAGAAATAAAAAGTGAAAATTTGTAAGTTAGGGCAAATATAATAATAATAATAATTTTATGAGAATTGAAATTGAAAATAATACTGTTATACTGTATTATCGATAAAACTTATTTAAATTATTAAGATATATTTAGTAGATTAATTAGACAAATACTATATAGTCTCATTGGGAGCTTCTCTCTTGAAGAGTGATCGTAAATTTTACAAAATAAATTTATCACAAAGTTTTTATAACAATAATAACTTGAATCTTTATATCAAGGTGTTATACACTACAGTATACTGTATATATACTGTATATATATCTTCGTTCTCTCATAAATGTTATAATAAAAAGAGAGGCCTTTTTTCTGTTTCCGTTGGCGTCTTCATCTGCTAATTAGCTGTTTATGCGAATGAATAAACGCGAAATATTATGCGTATATGCTGTTGCATATGCGCATAATAAAATTATACAAATACAAAATATTTATATTAATAGTACTTTTATAACTTATATTTTGCGCCCATCTTGCTGCGACTTCTGCAAAAATACCATACAGCTCTTATACAGGGATTCGAAAGGTCGGGGAAAAATTGAAGGAGCATATAGAGGAGGTAATTCTAAGCAAAAGTTCTTAGGGTCAATTTTTGGTTTGGGGCTTCGTTAAAAAGATATAGCACCTGAAAGTTTTGTGACGTCATTTTCTGTAGGTATTAAAACGTTTAAAACGCCGAAAGTAAGCCAAGCCGCAGCCATTTTTAAACCAGTTCTACTATTGAAAGTCTTATAACAGATCGACGAAATATTCTTAGAGTTTGCAACATTTATTATGCAAAGGTTACATCAGCACAAGTACAATCGTACCGGAGCCTACGCACAATTTTACAAATATTGTTCGAACTGCCGACCACCACATTCAAAACAAACATAGCATCGATGCAAGTCGCATTGTCGTACTCTAGGGCATTCTCTCAGAAATCCCATACATTCCACATACGTCAGATATGTCACAAAACTTTCAAGTGTTATATCTTTTTAACGAAGCTCTAAATCAAAAAAATGACCCTAAGAACTTTTGCATATAGTTGCCTCTTGACATGCTCCTTCAATTTTTCCCCAACCTTTTGAATCACCCTGTATAAGACCTGCATGTTCAATAGGTATTTTGGCAGAGGTCGCAGCAAGACGGGCGCAAAATATAAATTATAAAAGTCTATTAATATAAATATTTTTATTTGTATAATTTTTATTTGCAATGATGATAAAACTTTTATATTTGACTTGATATATTGTATTTTCATAAAAATCTAGAGACGCATAAATAATAGTGTAGGATGCAAATATGATTAGTTCTGCCTATGTAGTTTTATGCCGCTTTTCACTCGCTGAGTACAAAACGATGAGGTATTACAGTGCCCATCACAAGCTGTCCATATTCTTGATGGAGTTAGCCGTCAGATGCAGGATGCAGTTTAACGAGCCGAGTCCGAACCTCTTCTGAAAAAACAGGTTGAAAAGCCTAGGAATTGAATCCGGATTCTCCAGGATAGAATCACAGCATCCATCATGGCTTTCTCGCCAATAAGTGTGACTAATTAGCCGGTACGTTACCGGCTGAATATTAACAATAACTACAGAACAGTCTTTAGGCCAATTCAACCCATGTGACCACATTGGACACCGTGCTGAAAGGGTCTCGCGCTTCAATTGACCAAAAGAAAATCCACAATTAGGCTAAAACCAAAAAAGGACCAAGGACTTACTTTCTGGATCATTGTGTCCAGAAACTCCATGCTTTGAATGAGAGAGCTATTAGATTTCCAAATTTTTTTTTATTATTCTATGCCTATTTGTAACAATTGCAATCAGTGACATCTAGGAAAAGTACTTTTCCAAATTAATATTGATCAAATGTTATCTAAAATCAAACAGATTTCAAGATATTTAAGCAAAAAGCTTAAAAATTCTGACAACATTTTAAGAAAGTGCAAAACAGAAAGTAAGAAATATCGTCGATCTTTACAAGAATTTGAATGTCACTTAGCCAACCTTACATCAATACAACACCTCCTTAAGTCGTTGGTTGTGTCGGCTTTTATATCGAATGAAGTACAGTCCCGTGTCACTTCATTTACATAAATACACATAACAAGCTTAAATTTATTAGCTTACAGAGTTATAAATTCGTCATCCTTTTTACAATGTAATTATATACGAACAAAGCATCAATACGAGATCATTCTTATTTTCAATTTTTATTTTCAATTCTTATTTTCATTTCTCATATCGGATCAGTGGTAAAACTTATTTAGATTAGATGATGACATCATTACCCGAGAAAGTTCATCTGGAAAACGGATGTCCGTCCGTAACACGTGATTGCAAAATATTGAGATGGAGATGTGGGAATAAGTCAACTCTTAAACTAAAATATAATACGTTAGATAATATTGAAAATAATGATAAATAATAAAAGAGCATAATAAAATAAAATAGGACAGGTCAGAGTTAACTTCCTCACAAGTTTATGTTTTAAAAGTTTAGAATGTTTGTCAAAAACGTTATGATGTAACAATGTAATAAAAGACCAAATCTACAATGATGCCTATTTTAATTATATTTACGTCATACATTGCCTAATCCAAGATTTATGTATATTATAGATAAGTTTCCAAAAGGACTAAATGTTCCGTCTAATGTGCAATTTCCAAGATCCAGTTTTTTTAAAATAAATCTTTAACACAACAGAACTGCCAATTCACACTTTTAATTATTTGTTGATGGGAGAGAATCTTTACTTCTCTAATGCAATGATGTCAGACAAGATCTTGTTGAGGCCATTTAAAGGACAATGTTATTGAGAGAACCACATAAGAAAGAAAAAGCAAAGTTGAGAAGGCCACTAATAAACATTCAAATCATTTGATTTCCAATTGTTTACACTTTAAAAAAAAGTTGTTCTGTCAGAGAATAAAATATGGAAAAATTTAGATATATCATGTTAGTGCAGTAAAGAAAATAAATAAAATTAAGTTTATTTATTATTTGAATTAACCAGATTTAATATTATATTGTTTATGAATTATGTATAGTAATAAATATGTAAAATAAATGATGGGTAAAAATTTTTGTCAATAGAGCAGGCTGTATGCAGTCTGGAAGTTTGACATATCTACTTTGTCATCTCAGAAATTGCATAGTCACTTAATTCTTTTAGAAAGATTCATGTATAATCAGTCTACTTTGATCTAAGTAATTTTTAGAAGAGATTATGATACAAGGGTTATACTTAAATAGTTGGCAAAATATTTATTCAAATTTTTAATTTTTGTGATGCATTAATATAAATTAAATTATAGTTATTTAGAGAGTAAAATTTTCAATAGCAGTCTTCTGACTTTGGCTAAAACCTACTGCCAATGCATGAACTGACTGACCAGATTTCAAAATCAGAATAAATGAAAAAATGTTCAGGCATTGGCCAAATACTATGGCCAATTTGCAAATTGACTGATTTTTGGAATTTGGCTGTAATATATAATTGTATAGTGGACCTCCATTTAATGTTGCCTCACTTAACGTAATTTCACTATTATGTTGCCTCATTTGGCCATTTTAAATGCCATTTTTAGTGATTGTGTTTTCCTGAACTTTTGCTTTCTTGAGATTTGGGAATTCCCAAATTAGTAATTAATTTGTTTCTAGAGATTCGAGATTAATTTGTTTCTTGAGATTCTAAAAAAATGTTTCTTTAAAAAATACCCGTTTTTAATAAAACAAAATGAGGTAGAAAAAATCATGCAAAATGAAAACAAAAAACAAATATAAAACAATCCAATATTTTTTATTTAATCTTTTAATTATATAATATTTTATAATATATTTATATATTATAAATAAATGATTATTATATATATATATTTTTCAATATGTATAACAGAAAAAAATAATCTACCAGAAATGTCCGGGAATCGGTCTAGTACACAATAAACAGAATATTGGCGAATACAATAAACTCCCGTATAACGCCCTCTTCTATAAAAGCAAATTCGAATAATGCGACGAAAAAATTGCGACTAGAACTCATACAACGCTATAAATAGTCCCGTATAACGCGTACGATAAATTTTTTTAACGTTACTTATATCCGTTGATTATAATAAAACGTTTGAGGATCGCGTTTGATGTTTATTTTGTTTCCATGACAAGTTTAGCAACTTTTCCGTCGAGTTATACGAATCCACGTTCTCGGAGTCCGTGTTATACGGGATCTACTTGTATATAATATTTTATTAAAATTTGATTACCTATATTCTGTTTTGTTTTTTCTTTTATTAAAAGTAACTTTCTTTAAAACAAATTAATTAACACTCAATAAAATCATATTCGAAACTAATGCACATCTCATTACTGGAACTCAAGAGACAAGTTTAAATTTGCATAAAATCGTATGATAATACGTGTCTCTTATAACGCGGAATGTATCCCCCGCGTTGTACGGGAGTCCGCTATAGTTCAAAATAATAAATAACCGATTTGATACTACTGTATTTTCAATTGTGAACCTATTATTATAAATGTCATAAAACTATTTCTGTAAACTGAAAGCAAAATTTCTTTTCTGAATAAATTTTATTGTTGTTGCTGTACAGATAAGGGCTGAATTCTGCTTTTCACGGAATTGCCAAATGTGAAACCATTCGATAGATCTTATCAAACTGGTCAAAAATTACAATAGAACCATGGACGAAAGCGCACCGATTAGAAGATATTTCGAAAAATTTGAACCGAATCATATACCAATCCACATTTGAACAAGATGGTTAAACGTCATGTGACCATCATCGTAATGACGAAAACCTGCTATGGTTTTACACCTTGTTTTAAAAGCCAAAAATACACGGGGAATTATTCTTACGATTATATGGGTATGATTTTATGCTGAAATTCATGTTATTTATCCAATTTATATGGATTTATATATTATATATACATTAATATATAATATATATTTGCATTAAGATGTATAATTACATCATCTTGAAAGTGTCTTGCCAAGGAATTTGATAATAATTCTTGCGCGACATCTTCAAGATGTATTAAATTAAACACCCGTATAACGTGCTCTCCTATAACACGAATTCATATAATGTAATCGCTCTTCTATAACACAAATTCGTGTAATTTTACATCTTGAAAGTGTCGCGCAAGACATTGTCCATTTCAAGATGGCATCGCACTCAGATATCGATACTTCGCTGTGATAAGTACTTTTTCATATAGCTATTTATCGGTTCCGTTTTCGCGATTGATTTATATACCGATTTACTACTAGTAATATGACTAAAAATATTATGCAAAAATCGCGGATTCCGTGAAAAGTAGAATCTTGCCCAGATAAGTATCTCTCACATTATAATTATTATTATATTAAAACATATTAAAAGTATAAGTTATAATAGTTTTTCAACATGTAATAGAACAATTTATGATCTGAATGTTCATGATTTTAAAATGGAGAATTTTTTAATCTTAGAGGATGGAGATGGCTTTCTGTGGATAATAGCACGTTCTACTGTTGTATAATTATCAAAAAAGTTTTAGTGATATGAGCATTCTGATGGCGGTTATAATTTATATTTATTTAAAATGCAAATAAAAACTCTTTTTATTATTATATTATTATAAATAGCATTAAGAAACTATCAGTATCTATAACCAATAAGAAAAAAAGAGAGAGTGAGAGAGGAGAGAGAGCAAAAATGTATTTAATGTCACTAAAAATACAATAATTCACCTTGAACAAAAATTATTTACTAAGGAAAGATTGCTGGGAAAATAATACTTTCGTCACTTGGACTATTAAAATGTCACTTCCCACAGGAATGGTTTCAATATATAAATGCAAAAAATGGTTTGTTGCAAACCTATTTCTTAAACTAATTGGAAGTCTTTAATATTATAATGAACAACTAAATCTATTGAATTTATAAATGCATTGTTTCTTCAGTTTCTATGCATTATTATTTTATTTTGATTTATTAATCTTTTAAATCTAATACAATTACATTCAATAAATTCACTTAAAGTTTTATATTTTCTAGTACAGTAAACTGTAAGAACGAAATTCTTAAAGAATGTTATGTACTCAGGAAATATGCCATACTTTTAATTATAACTGCTTATAGAATAAATTATTTTATTATGATCCAGAATTTTATACAGCAAGCAGAATTTTGCAGTTTTCAGCAGAATTTGTTTAGCCGTAAAATTTTTATTTCAGTGTGGAAAATATCCAATTTTATATAAGTTTCAGCAGAAATTCACAATTTTTAAATGTAATATTTAATCAAAATAATGCTTTGATAATATTTTTTTGATGGACATTACATTTCACTTCCATGGATAGTGTGTATCAGGCATATAATTAGTATGCTTTTATTTTATGGATACATATATATATATATGCGATTATAATCAATTTAATTTTATTAGCGCAGTTATTACATGTTGAAATGTAAAAAACACAATAGCATAAAAATCGGGAATGCGGTTTATGGCGGACACCGGCCCTAGAATTAAGGGAGTAGTCCATGAAGGATTAAGACCTTCATTATAAGAAATTATGTTTAAAAATAAACACAGTACTAAATAAATTAGAGAAGAACACGATTATTAACACATGAAGAAAATACACAAATTATAAATTTATATACAGAATTTATAGAACGAATAATAAATTCTATAGAAATGACAATCAAATTTTGTACTTTTTTTTCTTAACCTTGGAGGATGGTGATGGCTTTTTGGGGATAAGAGCATATATCTTCATGTTCTATAATTACCATAAAAGTTTTAGTGATACTGCAGAGTACCGATTATCACAGATATTGTGGATCGATGATAACTTGTATAATACAGAAAGTTTGGTAAATTATTATTAAATAAAGTGGATTTGAATATATAATGTGATGATGTACACAATATTTTCATGTTTTGCCATTTTTTTTAATATGCTGTAATGACTTTTATTGTATACAGTCATACTTCATTTTACGTCGTTAATTCGTTTCAAGACTTGCGACGTAAGTCAAATAAACTCTTTAAAAAATGACCTAGACTCCCTATAAAATAATCTGTAACATCGATAGTAACATTTTTAAGCTTCTAAATAATTCTATAAATTATTTTGCATATTTTAATCATTTTTATGTGGTCAACATACTCTTGTACGCAGCATAGAAAGTTAAACAAAAGTGAACTTCGGCGTAAAGACGCAGCCTAGCAATATACCGGTAATGACATCATTAGCATCCGACGTATTTACATCGCGTTTTACGCCTGAGACCCAGCGTTTAGTAGACTTTTATTTTTTCCTATTAACAAAAAAAAAAAAAAAAAACCGCGTTTAGTAGACTTTTATTTTTTCCTATTAACAAAAAAAAAAAAAACCGACGTAAAGTCGAAAACGACGTAAGTCGAGGTATGACTGTAATTTAAAAGTGAATTTTTAGGCTGAACTCACACGAACCACACCACGACCACAGAACGGTGGTTGCTTGTGGACGGTCTGAATTATAATTATATTAATATAGAAACGCATAATCTAACTCAGACGAACCACTAAACTGAAGTCGGTTTCAACGGCTGTCACAACTTGTTGTGGTCGATATCATCCACAAAATTGTAGTCGTCAGTGGCGACCGCAATTCACACAATGCGACATAGCCGCCGACAGCGCTTCTGTCAATCAGCAACTTTGCGTATAAATATATGCGCAATCTGTTACCGACTGCGCATATAAGTGGTTCGCGAGTGATTGATTTCGACCACAACCCAACCACACGGTAACCAAAATAAAAAAAATTTTCATCTGCAACTTGCAGACATTTTTACTAAAATACTAAAGCGTTTACAAAAAGACTTTTTAATATACAGGTATATTTGTTTTGAAAATAATTAAATTTAACATTAACTTAAATAAAAATGTACTAAAATAACACGACAACATTGTACGTAGAATTTTTGAATAAATAATACAAAAAGCAATAAATTTGCAATGTTATTATTCACTGAGGCAATTAAATGTTCCAAATGGATGGAGACCCATCCACTTTGAATACTCAGTTCTTGGTACGCCATCGAAAAACAATTAACTATTGAAGAAATGCAAAAAAAAAAAAAAAATGTTATAGGCACTACTTCTTCTAGTTTCCCTAGAGTAAATAGTTTTAAATGAGTAATTTTTAAAACAATAATATACAAACCAATATTTAATAAAAACATGAAACAAAATCAAGTAAATTAATAATTAAAAATTAAAACTCTATGCAAAAATGCTTAGCAGTTATCAAAAATTAAAGTCTTGCTTTTAAACGGTATAGTTCAATAGTTAATATCTCATAATTATTCGTAGTGACTATGTATTGAATATGGTTTCTGTACCAATAATTACAACAGAATTTTTCAGATACTACATAGCAGCCCCAGATCTAGGATGAGGCAATCGCCTAGGGCGAAAATTATGAGAAAGCGCGAGATTACACAGAAATTTAATTACAGTGGACACCCATACAACGCGGGGATACGTTCCGCGTTATACGAGACATGCATCATCAATGATTTTATGCAAATCTAAACTTGTCTCTGAGTTTCAGCATTGATCGCATATTGCTAATGAGATGTGCGTTACTTTTCGAATATGATTTTATTGTGTGCAGAATGTTAATTAACTTGTTTTAAAGAAGGTTTCTTTTAATAAAGAAGAAACAAAACAGAATACAGGTAACTAAATTTAAAAAAAATATTATATACAAGTAGATCCGTATAACACGGACTCCGAAAACGCGGATTCGTTTAACCCGACGGAAAAGTTGTTAAAATTGTTATGGAAACGAAATAAACATCGTTTGGTTTTTATTACAATCAACGGATATTATAAGTAACAAGTAAGTAACCTTAAAAAAATTTATCCTACGCGTTGTACGGGATATTGTTAATAGCGTTGTATGAGTACTAGTCGTAATTTTTTATTTGCGTTATACGGGAGTTTACTGTTTATTTATCTTGACAATATTTCGTGCTTTAGAGTCGATCTACAAAAACATAATGATATATTTTTCTAACAAATAATATTTATCAAGGAAGAGAGAAACCAATGCAAATTAAATTGTTATTATTTACACGATTCAATGACAGTCGGTCTAAACAAAATAAATATTTATGTTTCCCTCGCGTTTTCCCGCATTGGCATATCTCAAACAGGATATCAAAATCGCAAATACGCTTTATTTATTATTATTGTTTTTAACTTAGATACCACTTTATTTTCATTAAAAAGGATGCATATAATCCCAGTCCAGGTTTATTGTCTCCCAATCAACTCAAGTTTTTTATATGTTTCTAAGTGACTATCATCTGACGTCATTACATTCCCGGTTCCAAAGTATTAGATATGTTTATTTATTTTTTGTGCGTGAGTAAAGAGGAGAGGGAGCGCTATTTTGTAATTTCGTCTCAAGTGACAAAATGTCTAAAACCGGCGCTTCTACATAGTAAAGTAGCCTACCTTACTTAGTCTAGGAGCGAAATTTTCTTCTAGACTAGGAGTCGGCAAACTTTTCAGATAGAAGAGCCAAACCTGTCCCTCACAACAATTTTTCTAATATCGTCTCAAGTGACAAAATATCTAGAACCGGCGCTGCTACATAGTATAGTAGCCTACCTTACATAGTCTAGAAGCGAAATTTTCTTCTAGACCAGGGGTCGGCAAACTTTTCAGATAGAAGAGCCAAACCTGTCCCTCACAACAATTTTTCTAATATCGTCTCAAGTGACAAAATATCTAGAACCGGCGCTGCTACATAGTATAGTAGCCTACCTTACATAGTCTAGAAGCGAAATTTTTTTCTAGACCAGGGGTCGGCAAACTTTTCAGATAGAAGAGCCAAGCCTGTCCCTCAAAACGATTTAAAATTATTCGAGAGCCATAAATACATTTCGCGCAACTACACTACACAAAAAACAACTACACGTGTTTCCCCTAGATTCCCCGCTTTCACATTTCACCATTGCTAATATTGTATTGCCCAGTAGAGAACCCCAGTGTGCTCTTATTAATCACTTTCTTTGGCTACCCTGCCTATCATGTGCTTAACCATACCCTCTCCACACTCGCTTTCATCTTAGTGTCACGAAGTTTTGCGAGACAAATGAAATTACCATTATGTGATTAAAATTCCTTAAAATTTTATAAATGAAATTATGATAGTTTTATTTTCATTTTTACTTCAGAGCCACATGTATGCACCCAAAGAGTCGCAGTTTTCCGACCCCTGTTCTAGACTAAATAAGGTAGTTAATACTGCACGACAAAAAATTACTATAAGGATGCTGAACAACTTAAAAATCGGATGAAAAATTTTTTAAATAGGCAACTGTATGCATATGTAAAAATATGTGTATATTTTTTAAAAATCAAAACAATAATTGCAATTTATTTTCAATTAATTTTTATCCTTTTACTACACTTAAAATAACTTTAACTGTCTATCAATAAAATATTCAAATAATCGAATTTCCATTCATAGAATTGCAAAATATTTTTTGTCACGTTTTTTTTTTAAATAATAATTTGCGATCATTAAATGATTAATAATTTATCAATATTTAAAAAATATATAAATATTTTTATAAAAAAAATTTATATAATTTTTATTTTTATATTATTTATTTTTAATTTTATTATTATTATATTTATAAAATTTTTATATATATATAAATATTTTTATAATTTTCATTATTTCGAAATAAAAACATTTTTTTTTAAAATAGTTTTATCGAAAATAAAAATAAAAATTATAGACTAGAAATATTGACGAATTATTAATTACATAATTTTAACTTGTTTTGGTAACGCTTTGAAGATTATTATGTTACACGAATATTTATTTTACTTTTTTAAAAGAATGAGAAAAAACTATTGTACTAGAAAATAAAAGTGCTCAATAAATTGCACATGGAGAAAGTGCAGCAATAGTAGGACAGCTTTTAATTGCGAACAAATTCTCCATTATATCAATAATAATCAAGAAGAATGAAGTTACCATAGAGGCAACTTAGTATATGGATTATTGAAAAGCAATAAAGTATCAATATTCTTCCTGATCATGATCAGGAAGAATATATGACACTTTATTGCTGCACATTCTCTCTGATCAAGGAAAATGTATGACACTTTGGAGAAAATGGAAAGAAAAGAATTATCGCCAAAGTTAATTTTTGCAATTACTTCTATATTTGTGTAAATTATAAATTTATTATAATTTTTTTTTATATATTTAATGTTAATTTTATTGTTTTGTTTCCCTAACTTTCAATTTTATCCCAACATAATCTTGATATATCAATTATAGAACATTTCAAGAATATAACTTGAATGTGCAATTGGTCAGAAATATTGTTTTATTTTTAATAAATATGATAAATATCTCCCAAAATTTTCTATATGCTGAATAAATACTTATATTCTAGAATTAATATAATGTATATTAAATACATACAGTCATACCTCGACTTACATCGTTTCGACTTTACGTCGGTTTTTTGTTAATAGGAAAAAATAAAAGTCTACTAAAGGCTGGGTCTCATAGGCGTAAAAAAGCAATGTAAATATATCGGTGCATCGATGCTGTTGATGTCACTTCCTGTATATTGCTAGACGCTGCGTCTTTACGCTGAAGTTCACTCTTGTTTAACTTTCTACGCTGCATAGAAGAGTATGTTAACAATATAAAAAAACAAAATAATGATTAAAATATGCAAAATAATTTATAGAATTATTTAGAAGGTTAAAAATGTTATTACTGACGTTACAGGTTATTTATAGAGTCTAAATTAAAAAAAACAAAATAATGATTAAAATATGCAAAATAATTTATAGAATTATTTAGAAGTGTTAAAAATGTTATTACTGACGTTACAGGTTATTTATAGAGAGTCTAGGTCGTTTTTAAAGATTTTATTCGACTTACGTCGCGAATTTTGAAACGAATTAATGACGTAAAATGAGGTATGATTGTACTACTATATATTATTTAAATATGAATATATTTAAATGCTATTGATTAAATGAGTATATTTAAAATTAAAATAACTTTAGATTTAATTATTATCCAAATATTTTTAACAAAATAATTGATATACGATACTGAAGTGTATTCCTAAAGAAGACATAAAAATAGTATAATAACAACAATAAAATAAGCAATAGATATATAAGTTTTTCACAAAAAAAAAACGAAATAGCGGATTATAAAAGAACAAAAATACAAATATTTCTATTTCCAACATAAATAATAAACGAAAAAATACAGTATTTATCTTCTTATTCAATACGTTAAGATGATGGAGGAAGAATAGTTGACTTAGCCAGAATCAGAGACAAACAACTTCAGTTATGGTAACATAACTCTAAAATTAAACAGCAAAATTATAGCTGTAATGAAGGAATATTTGCATTTGAAAATGCTCACAGAATTACACAAATGCTTAACGGAGATAATATGTCTCATTTCTACTTAGAAGTTGAATTATTCAGTTGTTTACATATAACATATAATCAATATATAGTGCAAAAATTAAAGATATGAACTCTGGGAAGCTAGAGGACAGGGCCGGATTAAGACTCTTAGATGCCCTATGCACTAACTTTGGTGCCCCCTTAGAATTGTAATTCAAAATATTAAAACGATTATAAACTATAAAATAAAATTTTATTTATCAAAAATTCGAAATTAAGCAAAACTTACAATAAGAAGGAAAATAATATTTATTTCTATATGCTTCGATTTTATTTATGGCTTAATAATTTTCTTCTACTTTTTTTCCTTGAAAAGTCTTTGATCAGATCTTTATAATCAATCTTATTATGAATGCACACGCAATTAACACCAGTGACAGTTGGCAACTAAACTAAGAACTTTTTATGAGCTAGTACCCGTCACTTGCGCTGTTTCAAACGCGTCTAGACTTGTTCAAAATTTGTATAACTTCCAATCTACGAGCACAGTGTTCTTTATTTTGCAGGATAAACATGATGACACAAGAGAGAACGCTTTATAAACAGAACTTATTCATTTCTCATTTAAATTTTGAAAATGGCTATAAATTTAATTAATTTAATAATTTAAATGATAAATTTCTGTGGTGCCCTCCCTTCCCTTGATGCCCTAAGCACGTGCTTACTTTGCTTATAGGTTAATCCAACACTGCTAGAGAGGTATACTCCTTGCAAATATCAGTTTTGATAATACGATCAACATTTTTTTCTTTCCATTTTCTCCAGTCTCATACATTTTCCCTACATCATAATCAGGGAAAATGTATAGCTAGAGGGGAGTTTCCATTCTTTTTAACATATAATATAAAAAAATGGAATTGCTAAATTGATCTAATAATTAAAAAATATGCATGCACAATAAAGAAATAAAAATTCAAATATGAAACATGCTTATAATTATATTTTACTCTTTTGCTTCCTTCTTCTGGATTAATAGATGGATATAATTTTATGCATAAAAAGAAGACCAGTGGCAGGCAATTAATAAGAGAATAATCCTACTGACATTAGTATTATATGTTTAATTATAACTTTATTTGCTTTTAAAAATTCCATAGTAATCCCATTAATATTCTAGTTGAATATAAATGGAATAATTGATGGTATAAGCAGTGAAGTGCTGGAGCTGACACTTAAATATTAAATTTTGAAGAATTTGCAAGCAGGTTAATAAGTATGACAATTATTAATTGTTAGGCATGAAAATTATTATTGTACTTATATTTAAGAAAAATATTCAATTAAGATATATGGATATTTTTGTATGTTTCTTTCCAAGTAACGCATTCCATGCGTCGCATGAAGTTGTAATGCTTCAGAACAAAGAGCATCCAATGGATAATTAAATTATAAACTAACAATGGCTATAATTATTGAGCAGTATTTGAACGACAAGTTTGTATAGACGATCGAGTAAATTCACTGTTTTTGTAAGTTTTGTTTCAATAAATTGCAAACTGAGATACTTTTCTGATTGTGATCTGCTTCTATGATTATTAATGATAACCAAGAATCAATTAGTTTCTGTGAGAATTCACTCGGAATTTGCAATAAAGAATACTGAATATTTTAATTATTATATGAAAATTTTGTACTCCACTTTATTGTAGATCAGTAAAATTTATAATAAACTTATGTATGTAAATGCGTACGTGTCTTTTCAGCAAGCAGATTACTAAAAATTTACTTGCACACAGCTGGTTATAAGGAATAATACAAAATAAAATGTTTGGTGAAATTTGATAAAATTATAAAAGAGAGAGAATTATTAATGGAGTTTTTTCTTTTGGAACCTCCTCTTCCCTCTTTCCTGGTTTTACACTTCTTTCCATATCGTATAGTATACATTAAGCGGTGGGCATTTCCATGTCCTTGAAGTCCCACAGCGACCCCTGGTAAACTCTTTTTGATTAATTTCTTTAATTTTATGTTCTATTGGATGCTTCTTCCAAATATAAATGTAAAATTAATAATAATTCATCTGGAATAAAAGTTATTAGAGAGTTGATTTCGGTCGTAATTCATATTATTTCTTGTTATGTTTAAACTTGGAAATAAATTCCTTTTAAATTTGATTATTAGATTAAATAAATTTACTATGTATAGTAAATTTATTAATCTTATTAGACTGAATTAATTCCAGTCTTAAATTCACATGTTCTATATAACTAATGGAGACGATAGTACTACATTTCTATATAACTGATACCAACAGTATCGCTCTATTAGTTATTGTTGGAATCACTTCTGGTATCTTAAAAGTTACTAGAAGTGATGCCAACAGTATCACTTCTAGTAACTTTTAAGATAATTTGTAGCTATAATGATCAAATAGACTTTTAATAGATCATCATGCTGCAACATGGTTATCTTAAAGGTTACTAAAAAGAATACCACATAAGCAGCACACTATTATTAATGCTGATATAATCCTTATTATCTTCAGAATTAGTAGTTTTTTTGAAATTCAATGTGGAGAGCGTTGAAGATAATCTTGAATATGTACTTCTGCAATTTCAATCATTCCAAAATACCAGAGATATAAGGAAAATAAGTGAATTGATTATTTCAAAATTTTATTAATTTTTTATAAATGAATTATGCTGATCAATTTACATAGACAGGAAGAATTCTATGATGGGAGATGATGAATTGACTGTGACTACAGAAACTGGAATTCTTAACCTTTTCCTTTGGAGATAATAAAGAGAATAGGCTAATTATCATACATCTGTTTAGCAAAATAATAAAATAATTGAAAAAAACCATAAGAGGACGCCTCAATATTCTAAATATTTCCCTAAATATGCCACTAAATGCTCATACCTTTCTTATGAAAATGCTGGAAAATTAAAATAAATGAATGAATATACAATACATTTACTTTGTTTATGACTTTTAAATATATGAGGATAAAAGATGAAATAATTTTGGTATGCTTTGGATAATATTGTATATTATTTAAAGATAGCAATTAAAAACAAAATATTGTATAATACTATATCTTAACATCCTTCAGAGTTAGTTTGGACTCTTTTGATTCGAAATTTTGTTTAGATTTGATTGTAAACATCAAAATTATTAATATTAATTAAGCATAAATATTCAGTATGTAAGGTTAGAGTGATGGTGATCTCAAAAACTTTTTCAGAAAATAAACTAGAAAATTTTTTCTAAATCTTGGTGAAAATATTTCGTTAAAATTTGAGTGATGCTATCGAAAAATAAGATATGAAAATTTGTCTTCCACAATGATTAATGGCTTTTTTTAATGCTCAAAAATATTCAACATGTGCAAAAATAATTTTATTTCTTTTTGATTTTAACGTTCTTTTAAATATTTAGAAAATTTGAATATTTTTTCGTTGAATAGAAATTGGAAAAAAATAAATTATTATTGAGAAATACGTAATACTGTATATATCAGGTCATTTCAAAAGTAATGTCTTTTTTTTATACTGTACTTGTTAAAACATGCCTCGTCTTGTCTAAACGTGAATTTTTGAAGCTTTATAAATACCACTAAGCTGTGGCGACCTCAAATAGAAAATATATACTTGATTAAATTAGCAAGTTTTATATCTTTTCAAAACTTGACGCTAAAAACATTACTTTGGAATGACCTGATATTTTAATATATGTATAATAATAAATTTTATAGTAAGTCTATAAATATTTTATAATGTCACGAAAAGTAAGAGTTAAAATTGCATTGTTTGATTTATTTTATAGAAAAATTTTTATTTCTACTTCACTTCCGGCAAATGACCTACTCTAGACTGCTGACCTCATTCTAGTCTTTTCTTTTTTTTCGAAAATAAATTTCATTATGTCTTTAGGGCAGGTTCAGATCAATCAGCACATCTTCTGACCTGTATTTTCTCTTTCATTATCTCAAACGTATATTCTCCTTCGTCTCCTAAAAAAAAGTTTAAACAAACAGATAAAATCGGTAGATTAAGATAATTTTTGCGTATGATACGGCCAAATTACATAAACTATATTATATGTCATAATATATAATATAGTTACGACAATCCTTTTATGTACATACGTAACGATACTCGTTAGCGAGTCATGACATCACACTTATCCTTTTTAGATCAGGCACCGCCCAGCTTATCTGGTCATTTGGGTCAGTAGACTGATTAATTACGGTTAGGTAAAATAGTTTATATTAATAAAATATTTGAAATTATCCGACTGAAAGAAATTTAGAACGTAGACTAATGCTATACGAAGTTCGAGCACGCAAATACAGAGACGACCTAGATGGAGAAAGAGAGAGAGAGAGAGAGAAGGTATTGCATTTAATGACATTCCACCTGAAAGTGGTACGTCATCTTCTAACATTAAAAGCTGACCTCGTTTTACATTATTTGTCCTAATATGTAATAACTGTAGGTTAAGCGTAGTACTATTACTTTCAATCGCCATCATTCAGAGATGGTCATACTGTAAGCCCCCTACTTTTCAAGAATTGCGAAAAAAAAAAAAAATTATCAAATTTTATTTTTATACTTTTAATCTAATATAGATTAAAATCTTATTTTAATAATTTTCAATTATAAAATTATCAAATTTATATTTAATTCTTGTTAAGTATGATGATAAGTACAATATAATTTTATTGTATATTAAATCCAATTTACAATATCTCATAAATAGGTCATTCGAATTTATAAAAATATTGCAAACACGTGTTTGAATATTATTAACTTTATTACAAAATTTAAAAATAGAAATTAATTATTTTGAATTAAATTAATTGAGAGAACAGTTTTTGGATCAATCCTTTCTAGAGATATTAAAAAAATAAATAAATAAATTTTTCAGAGAGCAATATAATAATAAATAATGGATATTTAAGTTAAAAAATACTGACCAATACATTTACAGTAAATTACCGTATAACGCGATGAAGAAATTGTGACTAGTATTCATACAACGCTATAAACAGTCTCGTATAACGCGTAGGATAATTTTTTTTTACGTTACTTATATCATCAATTGATTATAATACAAACCAAACGATGCTTATTTCGTTTCCATGACAACTTTAACAACTTTTTCGTACATGTTATACGAATCCGCATTTTAGTCCATGTTATACGAGATCTACTTGTATATAATTTTTTTTTCATTTATTTACCTTTATTCTATTTTATTTTTTCTTTTATTAAAATAAATCTTCTTTAAAACAAGTTAATTAACTCTCTGCACACAATATCATCATATCCGAAACTAATGCTCATCTCATTAGCAATATGCGATTAGTGCTAGAATCAACAATGGCTGGAACTCAAGAGAAAAGTTTAAATTTGCATAAAATCATCTAGTAATGCATGTTTCGTATAACGCGAAACGTATCCCCTGCGTTGAACGGGAGTCCACTATACTTTCTGATGGAAATTTCGACATATCCTCCATGGCATGATTCTGCTTTTCACGGAATCCGATATTTTTTGCATTCCGATCTAGATTCTGCTTTTCACAGAATCCGAGATTTTTGCATAATATAATCATATTACTAGTAGTAAATCGGTATATAAATCAATCGCGAAAACAGAACCGATAAGTAGCTACTGTATATGAAAAAAGTCTTATCACAACAAATATCGATACCTGTGCGCGATGCCATCTTGAAAGGGACAATGTCTTGCCCAGTATCGATACCTGTGCGCGACGCCATCTTGAAAGGGACAATGTCTTGCGCAAAACGTTCAAGTTGTAAAATTACACGAATTCGTGTTATAGAAAATTACATGTCCTAAAATAATTAAAACAAAATATTAAAAAAAAAAAATCTGCTAATGAGACGAGAACCCGTGACCTCTAGTGAAACAAGCGACTTAACCAACTCCGCTACGCTGACAGATATCGAAAACCATCATGTTTCATGTATATATTCTGCATCGCTGAGTAAACCCAACTTTGTGCCCAAATTTCTCGTAAACAAACGCCCATTCACTCAACCCCTTAGAGTTTTTATCATCTATATACAAGCTACCGAATAAGCTATGACTCATTCGGAAAACGATTTAGAGATTCATGGCATTTTCTTGTAAATAGATCTGAAAATATAGATCTTTAATTATTTACTCTGGTTTATTATTTACTCTTGTACTTCAACATATGTGGTTATAATATATACATACACATATATGTATGAATAATATGTTAATAACAATTTACTTTATAAATTTAAAATAAAATAACGGACTTTTGATTTATAAAGTGCCTATTTCTTTTACTTCTTTCTGACAATAGCCATAAAATCGTTGATTTTATTAAAACGAAACCTCACATGTAAGTTATCATCATTATAAACGATAAATCTGTTTATCTTTTTCAGAAATATCTGTTCAGTCTTAAGATAAATTTAATCCAAATATTCTAAATTGAGATCATTTTCAACTTCGGATTCAGAGCTGCTATAATCCGCCATATTGTTTTGCTGGATAATATAGCAGGGGTGGCCAACAGGTCGATTGTGGGACGATTTTTAGTTGATCGTCTTAAGTTATCGGACGACTCTCTTACTGCATAGTGCCTTCTCTAGACAACTAAATTCAAAATTTCGCTTTATCGCTGAGTATGGCCCAAAACAGAATAGCCGGCTGTGGCAGAGCATTTAGACAAAATTTTAAATTCATTGACGATGCCAACATGGTGCCTATGAATTGACAGTTGTGAGAGTGGAAGTGAAGTGTTGTGTTTCAGATTTATGAGTAAAGTAAAAGGAAAAAACCATTTCTGCTGCCGGATATCTCGTTCTGGGCTAATGTCGTTTTGGGATATATGGTTTTGGCTCCTGTCTCTACTCTCACCATCAAATGAACAATTTTGAAGGTAGATTGTGAACTCATTGTTAACTTGTGTGTCATCAAGATCTATTTTATAAGTTGGTCACCCCTGATCTATAGAATAAATTTTAACCCACCCAAAATCAGCTGGTTAAATTAGTCAGCAGTTTATCTTAAAGATTTGACTTTGTGCAATGCAACAAGCTAAATCTGCAGATTAAAACCCGTTTTAATCTGCAGAATAAGATTCGTGCAACCGGCCCTTAATAGACTAAATACTATCTATAATTGTTTAAAGAATGTTAAAATTTCAATATCAATGAAACAAAGGGCAATTGTATATCTAATACCAATATACAATAGTGATCTTGGTAGAAATGAAGTATATGTGGGTTGTATAATCGACTCGTTAGAAATTAGAATTAATGAGCATAAATATGATATACAAAATACTAGGTTCAACACCACATTTGCAAAGCTTTCTATGAACATAACATTAATATTTATTGGGATAATGCTAAAATTATACAACCTACTAATAATATATCTGAAATTAAGTTAACTGAGTCCCTTTTATAAAACAATACTGTAAAAAAATGTTATGTAATTAATGAGAAATCCCCCTGAAGCCAGTCCATTCTCTTGGGATAAGCAATATATGTTATCCTATATTTTACAATTTTATATATTTTAGTTTAATTTTTTATTTTTATATTTTCTTTCTTTTTATGTGTATATTTTATAATTTTTGTATTTGTTCTTTAACTGCTTTACTTTATTCTATTGTAAACATTCATATATTTAAATTATTGCTTGTTCTATTTGTAACTTATTTTGCTGGATGTTACTGAAGATAACTTTAAGTAAGCTGAAAGATCTTAAGCAAATAATAAATATATCAATCTTTTGCTTGAATTTGAGCTGCTGTTAAGATTTATTTTCATAAAAATTTATTGAATTAAATAACTTATCTCATCATTTATATTATATTTATATGGTATATTTGGGATATTTCAGAAACTACACTATACATTAGACATGGATGATTCCTTGCCAGAAAAAATAAAAAATTGTTAAAAGAGATATTCAGTTAATCATTCTAATTTTGAAAAGAAACAACATTTCAGTTTATTTCTACTATTTTCAGAAAGTATGAATGATGATGTAATCAATAAGGAAAAGAGTTGGAAAGTGTCAAAATAGTGATAAATGTTGAATAGCATTGAAACGTTAGAAACAAAACATCATGATCAAACAATAATATCTTTAATAAATCAAGATATCGTAATTTTTAGATTATCACTTGTGCACACACCTGTGATATGCCACATTTAACCGATAGCTCTTCCGGCATTATGCAACAATTCCCTTTAATGAGTTCATCAACAGAATTCTAATGAGCTTTATCAATTTCAGTGTGCAGCCTTCCACTCCATTCTTTATCATATAAGTTGAGAGTTGCACTGCTATGTTTTTTATTACAAGTACAAAGAGTCCAATGTTGCACAGTGCTGATGTATATGTTGCATTAATCCCCATAAACAGTCTTCATTCTCTGATGAATGTCAATAGTTAGTTTTGGATAGATAATTATATTAAAACTGTAGCATGTAGCACTGACTGAATTCTCATAAATAATACATAAATAGCATATTATTACTGAAGGTTTTTTACAGAATGAAGACTTCATTTTATTTAATTATATATATGTAACTTATATTGCTGTTTAATTTACAGATGCTTGCATTTAATATTATTAATTCTCAAATGTTTTCTATTGTTCTATTTTCTATTATTTAAATGTGTGAACTAAAGAGGTGGCATTATCTAAAATTATTTCTCTCTGATTTTTTTTAATATTAAATATAATCCTAATAGAAGCTTGATTTTATTTATTTATTGGACTCTATAGATTAAGTAAAGTAAAATTTATTATTGTATTATTGTAAAATTCATAAGAATCTCAGTATATTGTGAAATTATAGCAATATGAATAATTATCATAAGGTATATAACCAAAAGAATAGGATTCAGGTTTCAATGGAATAAAGAAAACATTATTATGCTAAAAGTTAGAATATAATGTTTTATATATGCTGATGTGTTTTTAATATATTTAAATACTATAATATATGAAATTACTTTAGTAGTAAACAGAATTATAATCATTGCACTAAATATTGATACATACAATTATAATAAGATTAGTTTTCAAAACAGGCAGCATTGGGTTGGACACACAAGTTTTTCTAAATAATAGTTACTACATTTTATAAGTAATTTTATTTATTTCTCCAAATGTTCTTATAGTAAATTTTTATTTTTAGAAGATGGATGGACAGATGGTTTTGGATCTGATTTAACTCAAGCTATCATATCTGAACCAGATGTTTCTCAATCAGATGATACAGAATTACAGAAAACTAATATTAAAAGGTAATAATTAATTCATTACAATATTATTGTTGCTAATATAATATATTCCTGGTCATAGACTTTGATAAATTTTGTCTTTTATAATTTTTGAATATATATTATTGCTTGAAAGATTATATTCATTTAGATATGTATTTTCTGTATTTAGAGGTATAATTAGTTTTTTAATACATTTATTCCTGATTATAAATTATTCATAGTTTATTTGTTTTTGTGTCACTATGAGGTGCTAAATTTGTTGTAATAAATTTGCATATGCTACATAATATTTATATGTTAATATTAAAATATATTTATATCCACTCGTGTTGCCAACTGAACAAAAAAAATAAAATATAAATAATTAATAATTAAAATATTTTATTTTTTTAATTCAGTTGGCAACACGAGTGGTTGGCCGCCATGTTTTTTACTTTTTGAAATTTAATAAAGTTTTTATTTACTTCCTGATGTGTTATTAATATAATTAGCACTCTGTAAATGTGAGGAAACATCGACGTCACCTCATATATACTGTATATATAAAGAAAATTGGAGCACAGTCACTAAAATAATACAAAAAATAAAAATAAAAAATATCAGAATTGCTCCAGATGCTTTTAAAATTCAGAAAAGGTCAAAACCATGAAGGAAGAGTTATAGATATACATAAATAATAAAAACAATTCTTTCATTTTTTTAATTTATAAATATTAAATTCTTAAAATCTGTAAACGTTTAAAAATTTTTAAAATCGATTCTTTCTTGGAAGAAATGCGGTGGAAAGGCATGTTTTGTATATTTATCGATTCGTTATTTATTCATTTCGAATATATAGTTTAATGTTTGCATAATGCAAAAATAAAAAAAATAAAATAAAATAAGTTGGAAGGAGAAAGTGGAAGAAGTGCAATTTTCTTCCACCACTCGCCATTCTTCTTCTTTTCTTTTTTTTTCTATATAACTGCAGGAAAATTGTGAGAGAAAAATAAAATTAATTTATGTTAAAAAAATTTAGGATGCAATGTGTTACATATGCAATTAAGAAAAGAATTCGGAAACTTTTCTTAGTATTCTATTTGTTTCTCTGTAACGAGATTAATGATTGGACGGTGTGTGCCAGTGAGAAGAGTTTTGCTTCTCCTCTCTCTCTTATTCTGACTGTGTGTGTTGATCTTTCATTTTCTTCTGCGCTTTCCTAATCGCGAGTCTATTAAACCAACCTTTGGATTAAACTCCTTGCTTAATAGAAAAGTAAAAACTTTGTCATTACCTCCACCAGCTTATCAGAGAGGCAAAAGGGAGAGAGAAATTTTTGTTTTTCTTCTTTTTTTCTAACTTTTCTGTCGACGTAGATTGAATTCGAAAGAGGAAAAAACATTCAAGGAGGAAGAGGGGAGGGAAAAAAAAAAACCGAATCGTTCCGGTATATATATAAAAAAAAAGAGCCGGAGGCTCTCAAAAACCTTTTTTTTATTTTATTTTTTCTAATTTTTCAATTTTGGACCCAATAAATTTGGTGAATTATGGAAATACTCTCTCCTCGGCCAGAAGAAGCGCCTTTGGGTAATCTGGAAACTAATTTTGTTTTAGAATAATTAATTTATCTCCTGTGTGTTTCTTACGATTATATTTTATTTCTGTTAAAATTACGTAAAAAATAAAAGAATTTCCTTTATAATTTTTTAAGATTTAATCATTAAATATCGTTAGATAATTCCGGCAGCTGTTTTCATCTAGAGAAAGTTATTATTAATACACTTTTTTCTTGACTATAATGTGGATAATTTAGCGCTCAAACCGAAGGAAATTATTAGTTTACACAAACTTACTGATATAAATTTGTTTTCTTGATCGTAAATTCGGTTAGTAATTCATTTGTCGAATTGATAACGGTGTTATCGTTACTCGAAGTAACGCGTTAAGACACACATTGGCCACCAAAAGCGATAAACATAAACGAATATAGAGCACGACATAATTCTCATTGACATAAAAAGAACAGTTTATATCACTCGAGCTTAGGAGATTTTGAAAGAAAAGTGTTGCAGAAGTTTGATTAATCGATAACTCGGTTGTTGTTTAATGTAACATGACTTCAAAAATCGATTATGTGACGTACGAAATTAGGAAGCTGGAAATAAATAATCGTTTTTTTCCCCTTCTCTTTCTCAAACGTTTCAGTTAAGAGCGTAAAGATTCTTGCTCCCAAGTCTCAACTAATTTTATATTTTTTTGAGATTTTAAAGATCTTCTTGTCAATCTTCTTAATCTTACTAGTTAACCAATTAATCCCGATATTCTATAAAGTACATCATAAAGGAGTTAACACCGCTTTCACTTTTAATTTTCAACACACACTGATCCATATTATCTTGACCAGCAATCATCAAAATAAGAATAAAAATAATAAAATATATTTTGATTTAATCTTGTAACCTTTGAGTATCATTAAAAAACTTCTCCGAACTCGTATAGAAAAATCATTAGATGACCACCATTTTTAAGTTAAGCGCCACCTACGGATTTTATCTTTTTAGAGGAACTACAATTTCAATTTAATTTTTATTCTTTCATTTTTATAACAACAAATACTTTTGACTATTTTTGACAGCCACGTTTGATTATTAATATTTTTCTAATCAAAATTAAAGTCTGAACCGTAATTTTTCTCTCGAAAAAAAATTTAAAAAAAATCGTAATTTTGTTTTTTAATGGAAAAGTTAATTAAAATCAGCCGGTTTGCATTTTATTGTAACAGAATTTGGTCAAGAACTATATCTTACTACTCTATTAATATTGCAAAAGCTCTTATATCATGCTATTGCAGTAAATGCAACTGGAAGAAATCTTGTGTGTTGCTAGGCAACCGAAGGTAGTAACTAGATTGATGCCGTCTGTTGGCAAAACGTTTCCCGTTAGCGTAAACAAATCAAGCTTCTTCTCGCATTCTGAACCTAAGATTCTTAGAATCTTGAGAAAACTTTCACCTTTTCTTTCGCCAGTTTTCCAATCGATATAAATTAAATTAAAGCTTATATATATATATAAATATATATATGCGGTACCATAATACCTGTGTTAACCGATGCTACTATCGAGATAAAAATACTTTTCCGGTCTGTCATATTACCTGGTTTTACTGTTCAAATTTTTAATAATTCGAGAAAAATTACAGATTAGCGAATAACCATCCAAGAACATCATTTATGTTTTATTATTAAGCTCGAAGAAGAAAAAAAATTTATGTATATATATGAGGAAAAAAGAAAAAAAAAATTGCGTTTATTTTTATCGAGATAGAAGATCGAATAGAGAAAACCTCGTTTATTTTTTTTTTCCCCACCAGTGCGATTTATCCAGTTCCATTAAAACCACCTCCATTAAAACTGACAGAAGAATAATCCATAAATTACATTATAAATTAATGTTTCTTTCGGTAAAAATAGGAGGAAATGCTCGTCACAGGTCGTTAGTCGCATTTAAATTTAAACTATATAATTAATGTCATGACTTTAGTCTCAACCTATCCTTTTATGGGTTGTAATTCTTCATAATACGTATATTAATGAGATTTTAATCCTTATTACCATGTTTTCTTCGATTTTTTTTTCGGAAATTGTAATCTCTTCTTTAACAAAACTGTACTATTTTAATAGTTTGACCTCTTCACGCTCTGATTCGGCCTGCTTAACATGCGAAATCTCGAAGACGTTCCCATAGAAAAGCGCCATACGAAGATACTTCTATATAAAATTTTCCGAAAGAAAAATAATTTAACTATTCCTCCGCTAAGAATCCGTATAAATGCGTTAATTAAATGCTAGAAGGACAGATGTAATTGCTCAGTATAGCAATTACACGGAAAATAGGTAGAGCAGAGGATAAAATGCTGTTCATCAATGAAGATAAGAACGTAGTCAATCTGCAATGAACAATTGATCCAGAAGATATCCCTAAAGAAAATATTGATGTTTCTCTTAATCTAGAAGACAGATCATGGTATATCATGTAGCTGTTTTTCATCGCTGAGTTTGTATAGTAACGAATTTTGAAAATATCTTCTGCAATTTATCTCAACTCGCATTATTATACAGTCGTTAATTCGTTCCAAGACTCGCGACTTAAGTCGAATAAACTCTTTAGAAAACGACATAGACCCTCTATAAATAACCCCGTAACGAGGCTAATAACATTTTTAAGCTTGTAAATAATTCTATAAGTTTCAATAACTAGATCATACCCCATTGGACGAATAGTTAACATACTTTTGTACGCAGCGTAGAAAGTTGAACAATAATGAACTTCAGCGTAAAAACGTAGTGTCTAACCATATAGCAAAAATAACATTAGCATCAATACGCGGAAATTTACATCGCGTTTTACGCTTGTGAGACCCAGTCTTTAATAAACTTTTATTTTTTCCTATTAAGAAAAAACTGATGTAAAGTTGAAAACGACGTAAGTCCAGGTATGACTGTACACGAAATCTCTGCCATATTTTTTAAATTAAAGCTTTTTCAATAATTCTGAAAATATCGCTTAGATTTTACTCTCAAAATATTTTATAACCTGTAAGAAATTTACGGCAGGAAACGATAAAAAAGGGGAGGAAATTAAATATCGTAAATAGCCATTTTGTAAAAGCATAAAAAGCGATTAATGTGAATATTTTAATGTCTGTTTTTTATATTATATACAGGAAGATTTTGAGTTATTAATATCAGCAGCAATTCAAGTTATATATATATATAGAAGAGGCTTTGACTAAAAGACTATAGATTATGAATGTTTCTGCAGTTGTGAACAACCAACAGCCTGATAAATCACAACAGACGTCGCTTTTAAGAATGATCATTACAAGAAAACGTTCAATAGCCCGACCAATATCTTCGATGGAAGTTTGTTTGTGGATATAAAGCTGTGGAATCATTGTAGATAGATTATATCCCTTGATTTATGACTCGCAGCTCCGTGTTTACAGAACTGAAACTCCTTTCCTCTTCGCGTCACTTCGTAATGGTTGCAGGGTATAAATCCTTATTTGGAGCTTTAAAAAAAGAAAAAAAATACCCAAACTTCCTCATTAGAGATACTTTTAAACTATACCCCGAAAATTTTTACTTTTTAACTTCTATGGCGTGTGGACAAAACTATAACGGTATATCGAGCGAACGGAATAATATGGTATTTTAAAAATGATATCCTGTATGCTCGGGTAGAAATTTGGTAATTGGTTGACTCTTGCGAGTAAAGATAATGGGATAATGATGGAAAGAAGTATTTCGGTTTGATGGAGAGTAGAAGGGAATAATTAAGAAGTTGGAAAAGATTGATTAAGCATTTAACGCTCTCATTAAGCACTGCTTGATAACAAGGAAGGGATACATCACCAGATAAGGGCAGATAAATAACTATTAATGATAATTCTCGGATCGGGATCTTTTTAGAGTTCCAAATGCTTAAGAATTTCCTAATCCAAATCCCGGAATTAGAAGGGAGTCGAAGAGAATAGCCACTTCTCTAATTGTAGCATTTTCTCCGAACGAATTTCAGGATTTAATGCCATAGAACACATGGAAAACTTACGTCATAACGATAGATCTTTTGAAAATGGTCTAAAAGTTCCTGAACGTCTACCGGAATGAAGAACGAGCTAGTGTATCCGGAGTATTGTTAAGATGGCTTTAAAGCTTCCAAGTACTTCACTAAATCACGGGAAATGGTGAGGTGAGCGAGAGTGTATCACCCGCACTCCAATTAAATCAGGAAATAAAAGAGAAAGCTTCATTCTTCTTAAGATACTCGAGGTTGTCAAATATTGCAGAATATTTTTTTTTTTCTCGGCTTTAAACTGTTGATGTCTTTCTGAAGAACGGAAGAGCAGCTTGATCATTCCACCTCTCTTAATTATTATTTTCCGAGAGTTTGTCGAGGAAACTCATCGTATTTTGACCAGTCGTGGAGTGTCCTCTTCACCTTTCCAAGCTTTAAGATTTTTTTTTTAAAGGATAAAACTTTTTTAAGTACTTTGTTATCTCTTGCGACTTTTTCTTTTCTTCGTTAAAACAGTACCGTAAATATTTCTTCGCGTTAATTAATTCATATATATAAAAAAAAAAATTAATTCATCGAAAAAAATTTTTTACGATTTTTTTTCAAGTATAAAAATAATTATCTTCCGTATTTCTTACGTTTTTATCTCTCGCTACTCGAAAAAAAAATAACGATATAAAAAGTTTTATTCTTTTGATACTAGATGGAGACACGATATTTTTTTCAAATTTAAAATTTCGTATTTGTCGCAATTTAATTGGAGAGCGAGGTAATGCAATTAAATCGACATTATTGGTCACTATTTAAATTTAAAAGATGATGCAAAAAAATGGAGTTATGTAATTGGTTAAATTTAAATTGGAAAGTGAAGTCACGCAACGGAAGAAAACGACCTTCTTTTTTATGTTTATAAAATGAGATCGTACTATCGATAGAAACGATTGTTTTAAAATTTAAATTGAAGTTTAGGAAAATATCATAAAATTAAAATATATTTATTGTATTTTTATTTAAAAATCTAACGTACACGCATCAACGAAGATGGAGGAAGTAAAACGGAAGCATTTTTGAATTTAAAAAATAATAAAAATTTATATAATTGTTAACTTACGAATAATCTGATGCAATGCGTAGAATGCGGGTAAAAATGCCTCGTTTAAAATAATAATTTGCAAAATTCCACATCTTATTTAATATCAAATTTTATTTTTCCCAAGGAATATGGATGGAAATTTATGGAATCCGTTTGTGGGAAAAAATGCAATTTTTCCTTCTTGAAAACTATAAATAATTCCTGTTTTCTTTTTCTGAGAAAGGAAATGACGGAGATATTACATCCGGAAATGGCGTATTTAGACGCCGCGTGGTGGCGGAAATCAGAACTATGGCTCCCTAGAGAGACAAATGACTGGAGCTAACCGCAAAGAAAATGTCATGACACGGAAAACCGATAATATTTATGCTCCAAATAACAGAACAAAATATTTTGTTACCGAATTTAATTAAAAAAAAGTACAATTCCGTTTCTCTTTTTCTTTGGAATGACGTCAACAATTATTACTGCTTGTTACGTCTTTATGACGTCTTTCAAATTCAGCGACATCTATTAACCGTTTATGGCAATAAAACGTAATGGTTCCATAATTATTAAATTTATAAATAAGAGAATTATTTTCGGCACGATGCCATAATTAAATAATAAAAATTACGTGCATTATATTCTCGCCATTTTGTAACAATGTATTTTTTTATGGTTAGTTATAATGCAGAAAGCGGTATCAGTCCCTAATTGGGGCCCCAAAGAATTTCGGTGATTAGGAAGTAGAAAAACGTTCAGATATGAAATTTTTGGAGATTTACAATGCTTTTTTCTCCCCATTTTTTTTTCCATTCGATAAGTTGATGAACAAACGGAAACGGTACTTTGAGTGGTTAAGTTTTGGAGGAAATTGGACTCTATCACGAATAGAAAAATTCGGCTTTCTGTTTCTCCCTTCATCCAAAAAAAGTTTTAGAAGGTAGTTTTGTATAGCTTCCATTCTTTTTACACGGATAATAATTAGTTATATAGAAGTGTTGTCTGGATTTGAAAAGTTTCCTTTGAACACCATTTGAGAGTCTTTATGTGACTTTGAAAGTCTTTATGTCACGATCTTTGGGCTTCCCTTCATCCAATGCTATGAGTCGCCAGATGTTGGCTGCACTATTTCAGTAATGGTTTCTTTTTTCATCATTTCTGTCTCATGATTTACACGGTCGGACGACAGCTGGTGTGTCCCCAGCAGACTTGACAGAAATCAATGGAACACTAATAGATGCATGTAACTCCTGGAATAACACCTTTCCTCCTTTGCAATATCGCACCTATCTTCATTTCTAACTGCATAAGTTAATCACTCCTTTAGCTTCAAACTTTCCTCTAAAATAATAGAGCTAAAATTTAATTTCGCAAGAAAAAAAATATATATTTTTTTCCTTCTTTTAAAAGTGCTCTTAATGATATTTAATACTTTTTAAATTATCATACAAATGTTATTTAAATATTTCCGACTTTAAAAATGCAAAAAAACATGATTAATTTCTCTCCAACGGGAATATAATTTTTTTTTTTTTAAATTAATTTCCATGGATAAAATTAATGGAATATTTACTTTTTGGAGTTTGGCAGGCAAATAATAATAATAATAATAATAAAAAAAGAACGTCTTGAAAAGCATTAAAGTTATTCTAAATTAATTATTAATGAGTATTAAATAGGAATAACATAAATTAGCAGAGCCTAAACGATCAAATTCCTTGCAAAATCTCCCGAGGTTATTAAAACATGAACACAGCTTATTAATATGGAAACTATACATTAAGTCGGTGCTGTTAATGCGGCTTTCTGATGAGGATGTTAAGCTGGCTTAGAAATGACAGTCCCGAAGGGGATGGACCTATAATGCTACCAATAGAATCTTTCTATGTATTGAATTTAGAATATGCACCGATACATCAAGAGTCGAAACAATCGCTTCATTAATTTTGACGAAAACCGAAACTTCTTCTTAATAAACTCTCCAAACTAATTAAATAAGTATAAATTGAATTTGTTTATATGTTTAAGAACCCTTCAGTGTCCTAAATGAATCTCAACCTGTGGAAAATCAACACAATATAGAAAAATCACAATCAGTCTAAAATTTTTTTTATAAACAAATATCTTCTTAATATTCATCCGAAAATGTTATTTATAGATAAAAATAGAAGGATAAACTTTAAAAATATTCGATATTTATTATGTTTCGAGCATTTAATGGCCGACAAGTTAATAATAATTTTTTTTTCTGATATGGTTCATTCTCCAGAAACATTCATCGCCTTTAATGTTTAGTTATATTTTTAATAAAACATTAAAAAATATAACACACAAACCATTTACAAAAAAAAATTTATAACATAATTCAGCAATAACTCGAGAAATTGTCCATTATAGCAGCTGGCAAAGATATGAATAAAATATCAATTAACTTTATTCGATTTTAATCAAAATTCAATTACGTCTTTAGCTTTTAAGAATGCGTCGCATAATTAAATTTAATTAAAATTTGTGCAGTGGATATCTAGTTATTTCATGCGAACAGACAAACTTTTCGCTACTTTATTGCGAACACACCTGAAACTATCGTATGCATCAACTCCTACCTCCAAGTATTAAAGACTTATATTACATGTATATATGTATATTTATATATAATTTATTAATAAATGGAAGATGGCCGAACGTGAAATGCATACACGAAAATAAATTTTTTCTGCTGTTAACGAGAAATAAAACGTCCCGAAAACAGGAGCCATTGATAAACTAGTTAATTAAGAAGATAAATTTTAATTTATAAAAGCATTTAAATTATTATTAAACATCAGAGAATCTAATTAGGTATTCGCTCAGTTCATAAATTCGATACCTCGCCCAGCTTTATCAGGACATTAAACAACCAACGACTCATCGTTCGTTATCGGAAACGACTTCTTAATTTTACTTCTCTAAAAACCATAAAAGCTCGAATTATTTATAACTTACTTTAAACAACAATTAAAGTGAATTACCGATCAGAGTCTCGTAAATATTTTCGTAGTAGTCGGGTTAAAGTTGAAGGGGTTAACGACTTTTCAAAAGTCTTTGTTATGTCTAAAGTTGGTCTTGCATAAATTTCATTAAAATTGCCCTTCCTCTCGGACCATTTCATTACCTACCAGTTGTTGGAAATTTGCATATCTTCCACTATTTAGATTGTTATCGGAGAATCGAATAACGTCATTCATCGCGATAGGTAATGCGTAACTGGTTAAATTGGACTGATAATAGCTTCACATTTTCTGATAATGTCGTCGAATAAGATAATAAAGCATATTTGATTGTAGGAGCCATGGGAATGACGTATAAAGATTTGCTAACAAATTCCTTTACGTTTATTAATCACGCTCGCTTGTCGTAATTTATAAACTTGTAACTATTATAAATTGCACGTAATATAATTTTATCAAAATAAAACGTGTAAATATAATATTTTACCATTTTTATTAATTTTTTTTTGATCGGCGCCATCTTGATCGGAACTTCCAACGATAACGACAATCGGTTCGAAATTATTCGCCCAAAAAAAAAAAAAAAAAAAAAAAAAAAAAAAAAAAAAATCGAAATTATTCGCCCAAAAAAAAAAAATCAGACGAACAAATTTTCAAAAATTTCGTACATTATAACGACTTCCGCCATATTCCTCGGCAATTTTTATTACGAAATTTTCCATATTTTTTTTTATTTTCAATTTTATCAAAATAAAACGAGTGAAAATATCATTTTTTACCAATTTTTTTTTATTTTTTGATTGGGAAACATCGGCGCCATCTTGATCGGAACTTCCAGCGATAACAACAATCGGTTCAAAATTATTCGCCCAAAAAAAAAAATCAGACGAACAAATATTCTAAAATTTCGTAAATTATAACGACTTCCGCCATATTCCTCGGCAATTTTTATTACGAAATTTTCCATATTTTCATTTTCGCTTAGCTACGAATGGAATTTGTTACGTCAAAATCAATTTGACACTTCAAAGTCGTTTAGGGACGAAGTGTCGCATTGTTGCCATAAGCTCCGTTAATACTCTAATATGTAATAACCACAAAACAAACATTTATTCACTTCGCAGAAAAAAAAAATATATATATATATTACTAAAATTGTTGAAGTGCAGCGGAAAAAAAAATCTATCGAGAATACCGCGAAAAATATCGAACAATGAAAGTCGGTTTTCAATCTATTCAAACATATACGATTGTGTTTACAAATTTATTTTCGGTATTTCAGGTAAGGATTTTGGATTCGCGAACTGCATTGCAGACTCGAAAATCTTTTTTTCTTTTTTTGTGAGAATTATATGTAATCTTATATACTGTTTGTATTTGGGAAAGAGAAAACAATGCCTGGAAGGCGAACAGGAAGATGAGATCCCTGGAGATGCGATTGTTTGGTGCGAGAGAAGAGGATCGATGGAAATGAAATACTTGAAAATTTTCATCTCCTATGTGGGCTTTTATAAAGTAAGTAATTTTCTGTAATTCTGTTAGATATCAAGAATTTTTCTATTGATAAAAATAGTCTTGGGCAAAGTAAAATAATTTTTGTCGAACCGCTCATAACTTAGTTGGTGGATCTAAATTTTTATCCATTTCAAAGCAAATGAGATTTTGAAATGGAAAGTTGCAACTCTGCATGCATGTCTGCGCGATGGACCTTGCTAATAAATGCTTCCATTGGAGCTTCTCTCGTAAAATATGACGATGCTCTCCTCTCCATTCTTCCATTGGTCTTTTCAGAAAATTGGATTCATAAACTGGAAGGAACAAAAATATGGAATGATTAAACACAAAATGTAAAACTTTACTTATTTAAGTTATTGTTTAGAAAGAATTGAGTCACAGACACCGACAGCAGCTGAATAATAAAGCAACTTTGCTTCATCTCAAGCATAAATGATGGAATGCCGGTATTTTGTTCACTTGATGAAGTATCCTTCTGCCTCAAACTACATCAAATTTCAACAGGTTCCTTCTTCATTATTCAACTGTCTTAAATAATAAAATTCTGTAGGAGTTTCATTTGGTGCAAAGCTCTCTTTTTTTTTTTTAATACTTTTTTTTCTCTTTTAATCTTCTTCGGCAAATATGATAAATTGAAAATTTGTTGCAGATTGCTTGTTTTTTAAATCTCATTTAATATTACGTCACGTATTGTAAGTCTGAGTGCTCTATTTTTATTCGCATAAACGAAGATATTCGATCATCCTTAACAGGAAAAAAAGGAAGAGTTGAATCTAATCGATTGATTTAATTGTTTCGCTGCTAATTAGCGCTCGATCTTATGGAATTTGGTAGTGGTTAGTAAAACTGAAGTTTTGAACATTGTGGAGAGCGATGACGAGTTGCAATTTTGCAAAAGTTAGAAGAATAGCAGAAACAAAATGCATAGTTCATTAAAGATGTTTTGTTAATTTCGACTGTCGAAAAATTGACGGGAATGCAGTAAAAGAGCATCTGTCAACACTGTGGAAAGTCGGTTTAAAAAAAAAACTAGATGGTTCAATATCCAAGTTGAGTGGCATTTGCTGTCACAGGCGTCACTTAAAACTACGTCCCTAAGCCTTTATCCCAATATATTGTTGACATTTTTCTACTTGGAGTTTTTTCTTCCAAGAATCTTTTGCAAGTCGATTTTGATGCCGGATTGAAGAAGATAGAGTTGTCCTCTTATTTTTTCTTCTTCTTCTTCTTCTTTTCTTTCATCTCAGAAAATTAAAGTTGGCAACAAATCTTGAATATTTAATATATTCTGATGCGCTGTTTAATTTTTAATGCCTTCATGAATTTAAAAGCGTTAATGTATTGGCCCGTCCGTGACGACTTTTCAATCCCAAATCGCATCGTTCTTCACAAATTGATATTTCTATAAATTCTTTTCTCGAATACAGAATATATAAATGTACAAAAATTTGAGTTTTGTATATATTAATCATAATATTTCTTACTAGTTTTCGTAAATTTAAAAATCGATATTCAGTTTACTTTAAAGTAAACTCGACATTTTCTCTCTTTTCTTCTTCTTTTTTTTAATTCTCGAAAAATTTGAAATTAAAATTTTCATCTTTTTTTAAAAGGAAAGAATGAATAAAAATTCTTAAAAGTTACTATTGTAAATAAATTTAAGACGAACGTTTTAATCATCTTGACCATTTTTTTTTTTCATCTTTTATCGCAATTTTAAGGATTTAAATAACGTTTGAGAATAATTTTAATGTAAGGAAAAAAAAGCACTCGCCTCGTATTCTATCGGAAAAAAAATAAACAGAAAGATTTTCCTGTTAGATTTTTATAATAATTAGAGGCATGAAAATAAATTAATCACGCGAATCATAAAGAAAAAAATAAATAAATAAGATAGTGCTTGCATAAGAAGTGATGGAAGATTTTGGTAATCGATAGAAGAGCAGCTAACAAGATTGCGAGATCAAAAGGTGAATTCTGCAGCAGCAGTTGCCAGAAATTCGATTATCTTCGCACATAAACAGAAGCAGCGAGAGGTGAAGAGAAAATTACGGTTTGGCTGACACAGCAATCAAAGAAACCATCAAAAGATAACTTGAAGTAATCATCGTTTTATAACTAAAAATAGCAAAATGATATTAAATGTGCCGCTCGGGTGTGTTTAGAGAGATTGGGCCACGGTTAACACGAGAAATGCAGCTAGAAAATAAATAAATGCACATTTCTACTGTTATGGAGTTCTGTTATCCATGAATCTGGAAGAAGCTGAGGAACGATAAAGTTCAATCGAAGACGAAAGTGGGATGCTGTGCAGTAAACAAGGAAAGAAAGCCCAAGAGAAGTTAAATAAAGAAGAGTTCCTGAAGGAATTTGAATATAATAGAAAAAAAAAAGAAAACCATGAATGATCTACGAAAATAATGAAGTTCAGAAAACTCTAAATGGATTCTGTAGAAAGCGAACTTGGCCATACAGTTTTAGATCCTTCACGCATTGCAATTTAAATACAATAACAAGTTATATTAAGTCTGCAAAGCGATGCAACTCGTGTTATTTTATTTTTTTACTGTATTATTTTTAATTTTAAAAATTGTTTTATGTATTGAAAACGCTTTAAACTACTTTTCCCCTCACGTCCTATTAAAGTTATTCATGCAAAAACACTTGATAATCTCAAAGCAGAAAAATATATATTTATATTT